>LOEQ01003836.1:169462-197979 GCA_001685075.1 Bramus lutescens
AGCTGTGCTGGAGCAGGGCAGGACGAAAGCAGGCCCGCTCCCCCCATCACTACAGCCACAAAGAGTAATGAATAGAATAAATATTTCTATAAATAGTTTACCAAATAATCAGGAAACTATCACCTAAAAACATAACTACCAAGAGTACATAGGTTCATTTAAACAAAGAAATATGAGTATAAAGAAAAAACATATTCAACTAAAACAACTCACACACACACACATACACACACAAGATCCAGGACCACTTACTTTTTATGAATTTAGATGCGATACCAAAGCATCTCAAGTAAATCTAAAACCTTGAGAGTTGACAAATACATCTAGTGAAGAATAATGAGTATATTTCTTAAAAGGATTTTACAAGACAGTTACTAATTATCTCACACTGATGAACAGTAGTTGACACCCCTATCCCATGGTTTTGTTTTCTTTCATTCACCTAAGCACGACTGAAATGTAGGGAAAAGAAAAGTTGTACCTATATTGAACATATACAGACTTTACAAAATCTAGGTCACTGTGAGATTCCATCTATATGAAATTCTAGAAAAGTTAAAAATCTACATTAGAAAAAGAAATTCTGGCAGTTGCTTTTCTCTAGAGGAAGCTGAGAGTAGAGACTATTGAGAAAAGTAATGGGAAAACTTTCTAAGTTAATGACCATGATGATATATCTTGCTAAGCTATTGGGTTTCAAAGATAGATAGATGTGTTGGCTAGTTTTATGTCAACTAAACACAAGATAGAGTCACTAGATAGGAGGGAACCTCCATTGAGAAAATGCCTCAATAAGATTGGACTGTAGATAACTTGTAGGATATTTTATTAGTTAGTGATTAATATGGGAGGGCCATGATCATTGTAGATGGAGCCACCACTGGGAAGGTAGGTGGTCCTAGGTTGTATAAGCATGCAGACTGAGCAAGACACAGTGAGCATGCCAGTAAGCAGTATTCTTTGACTGCTTCTGTTTCTGCTTCCAGATTTCTGCCTTGTTTGATTTACTGTCCTGAGTTTCTTCTCTAAAGGGCTGTGAGGTGGCAGTGTAAACCAAATAGAGCCTTTCTTCCCCAAATACTACTTGTCATGGTGTTTCATCACAGCAATAGTAACTCTAGCTAGGACAATGCATTTGTCAAAATTCAACAAGTATTTACATAACAGTTTGATTTTTCATCATATGAATTTTTATATTAAAAGCCTTGAACATATACTATTATAGCTAATAATATGCAAACTGAAATAATTTTGAAAAATGAAGTGGTGTTTGCAATTTACTTTTAAATACTGAACAGTATAATGGATTCTTGGATTCACAAAGAGCTGGGTGGATAAGTGAAAAAGTTTAGAAGAAATTAATGGAGAACCATATATTTCTATGAGAGGTTGATACATTACCACATTATTTTTAATAATAAAATGTAAGGAACAAAACATAAGACCAAAAATAAAAATAACTATTGTTAAGAGATTTTTTGAGGGAAGTTCAAAGTAATATTGAAACATGAATTTCAAGTATACAGAGGAAAACACTGTGGCAAAAAAAGAGAAAGCATAAAGATAAATAAGCAACCATAATGAAATTAATAAATACATGGATAATGAAACTACTATTTTATACAATAGTCACATGCCCATAAAAATAAATTTGTGAATCGGTAAGAATAGCTGTGTGCGGTCCTAGTACAATAGAAATGGACAAAAAAATACAGCACATTGCTATCCAACAGATTATATGGTTTGTGGCCATACGACTCTGACACAAAGCTGACATCTTGACAGTTAAGCAAAGTCAGACCTGGTAAGTACTTGGATGAAAGAAAATATTATGGGGAAATCATATCGTCCACAATATAAATAAAAAGAAAAAAGGACAGGAAAACACCAGAGAGAAGGAAGATATGGAGAAAAGAATAGGGATTTGAAGAAGAAAATTTAAAGTTTTAGACCAGATAGTGCAGGGAAAGTACCTATAATTGTTAAAGAGAATTTCTTTAAAGAAAAATCTCAGGTCCACACTGGAACCAATAGAAAGTTGTCCTGAGGATAATACTCCACCCATCAAAGGCTCTAACTTGTGAAAATGCAAATGTTTTTCAAAGTTAAGATCCTGGGGTGACAATGATTGCAAATAACTGCCCAGGGAAGTTTCCCCCAAGGTCAACAGCTAAGGCACACTAAAGGACCCTAGGGCTGTAGCCAGTCAAAAAGAAGAATGAAATTTTGCCCTTAGCTAGAAAATGTATGGAACTGGAGAAGGAAGAAGTCATGGGCGGTGTATGTGCTCAAAATACATGACATATTAAAGAAAATGTCTTTATGAAGCTCATAACTATGTACAATGACTATACACTATAAAAGTAACAAGAATATAAACAAAATAAGTGAGCCATTGGATAATATATTATGTAATCATTAAACTCCTGTTTTCAAAGCACACATAAGAAAATGCACAATGAAGACTGCTATAGTAAAACAACCAGAAACAGAATTAAGTAGACATCATTTAACATACAAATTATATTGTTTTTCTAAATGAATTGCACTTTCTATATTAAGCATATAAGGGAAATCATTTATTTGTACTTTAAAAGCAGCTAGCTCAGGGGCTGGAGAGATAGATGCCTATTGGTTAAGAGTACATACTACTCATGCAGAAAACTTGAGTTAATTTCCTAAGTAGCTCACAACTGTCTGCAGCTCCAGTTCCAAGAGCTCTGACACCCTCTTCTGATCTCTGTGGCCACTACACTAAAGTATACAAACCCCTACTCAAACATAAACATATATATGTAAAAATCAGAAGTAAAGATAAAAGTGTAAAAAAGCAGCAAAGTTTGTAAAAATATAATTCAATGTGGTAGCTTCAGTGACTGTCATATGCAGTTTTTAATAATCAAAAATTACTGAGAATATTGTTTATGTGTATAATATATGCAATCATATTAATTCACCACTGTCTTCCTCCAACTACTCCTGGCTCCTCCCAAAACCTTCCTCCCATATTCAAGTCCTCTTTATTATTTTTTAGCAACCTATTGAGTTCAATTAGTGCTGCCCATAAACTCATGTATGTGGGGACATCCATTGGTGCATGATCAACCTATTCTCATAGGACCACACTCCTAAAGAAAATTGAATCTCCCTTACCTAAAAACTATCAACTGTCAATCATCTATATCACACTCCAAGCTCAGAAAACAGTTTGATAAGGGGGCAGAAATATTATTAAAACCAGAGTTTAGGGAGAACTAGTGAAAAACAGTGTCATCTGGACCTGACAGGACTTCTGCACCCATGCGCTCATAGCAGCTCTAGTTGAGTGCATAAGATCAAGCCAGTCAATAGAACATTCCAGCAATGATTGGTGAGGAACAAACAAGCCCATACCTCCAGCTAAGTGGATAATATGCACTTTTTAATTAAACAGGGAACATTCATTCCCTTAGAGTACATTAATCAGAGTTTTGTTTCAAGAGAAAATTATTAGGTAAAATGGCCAGGAGTACTGAACAGCGCACCTCCTCATATAAAATGTCTGGTAAAATCAACTCAGCATTATCAATAGACATTGATGTGAAGATATTAGAGCATGAGATACCTGAAAAGTAAGACCTGAACAAGGTGAACTAGCTAGTCATTCGTTCCTGGTACCCTTCTGGTAAGATCTTCAGAAGTATGAGAATCTAACTATCTGTGTCTCAGCATGTATTTATGTCTATTCATGCATTCTGAACAGCACATGCAAGATTTTGTTATTTGGCTCAGTTAAAATTCACAATAAATAGCAGACGTTCTACCAACTATACCTACATAAGCCTTTACTGATCCAGGTGTTCTTCTTGTCCGAGAGATGTGGAAAACAGCTCTTGACAAAATCCTCAAAGGTCACTGTTGCTAAGGCATTGATGCTGGCGGCCACTGTGCTACAGAAAGAAAAACAAATAAGCAAACAAGAAAATAGTCTGAATTAAGAAGGATGAGTTATACGTCAGTCTTATCATCCAGGAGAGGCAAAAACACAGAGCCTTGTAAAATACACACATCAACATATGTCCACATTCTAGAACTCAGCGAAATGCATGGCAGTTAACTCATCCTTAAAATCATTATCTATGCAAATATTCTCTGGAAGAAGATAATTTTTCAGATTGTGACTCCCATTAATTTCCCTTGACATTATGGCAACAATAATGGAAGGATTTTTCACATGTCTACCAATGTGTGAGCATGTGTATACGATGGGAGTGTCCCCCTAAGCTTGAGTGGAAGCAACAAAGAAGTGACTAACCTAACCCAGAAGTAAGTGAAATTTTCTATTAAGTAACAAAATCTTTATCTGTGTATCCGTTTATTCACACATAAGTTATGAATTTGAAAGTCATAGTCCTAAACATAAAGCAAAGAAAACCAGCCTACAACTCAATCCCAGAGAACTTAGACAACAATGACGACCCTAAGAGAAACTTACATAGATCTAATCTACATGGGAAGTAGAAAAAGACAAGATCTCCTGAGTAAATTGGAAGCATGAGGACCTTGAGGGAGGGTTGAAGGGGAGGGGAGAGGCAGTTAGGGGAGCATAGAAAAATGTAGAGCTCAATAAAAATCAAAATTGAAAAAAAGTCATAATCCTTGCAGTCTACCTGGGAATACAGACATTGACCCACCAATTTTACAATTTACTACAGTTGTAGGGTTACTATGAAGGGCAGTAATAAGGCGCTGTGAAACTGATAAGAAATGATCTCTTCAAAATGATGGTTAAGAAAGATGGGGAAAGGATTCAAGAACAGTAGGTGGAAGCCCTTGAAGAATAAAGGAGAAATCATATGAATACACATTTGAGGTGCAAAGATGATCACTGCTTTCTACAGCCTGAAGCTTCCAGAGAGGCTGGAATGCGTGTAGTAAAGGAGAAAGAAACAAAGAGCATAACCAGATAGAAACACTGCTCTCTCTCCGACTTCACAGAGTTGTCTTGATAGACCATTGGAGCATCAGGAAGCTGGTGTTCTCTTTGTGCAAAACAGTGAAAGCTTATTTAAATTCCTCACATAGAGCAAAAATCTTTTAGTTAGTCCAATAACTGAATTAAATTCAAAAGGTGAAAATTTCCCATCCAAGAATGGTTCCTTCTAAAAAAATAATGATTTCTGCTTCAGTTTGTTTATCATTGTTCAAAGCACATAGTTATACAAGAAGACAGGCAAAGAAATACAACTAGTAGAAAAGAAGGAAAACTCAAAAATAAATACTGTAGCCTTAATAATTTGAGATAGAAATCTTCCAGAAAATCAAGTAAAAATAATTGAGATAAAAGCACAATGTTTAGAAAATTATGTAATACTAATAACCAGTCTCAGCCCTAACACACAACGTTATATGTTACAGTCATGAAAAGCACCAACATCATTACAGATATAGACCATGAGAAGAATACAAAGGAGAGTTACTAACATATTTAAAATCTATAGAAGAATTAAGATTAAATAAAAGCAATAATTCAAGGCATGAGAGGAAAGATGGCATATTCACTAAAAAATAAGACAAATGGCTGATAATTTTGAAGGGAAACATAACATGTGCTCTACTTAAGTTTTATATCACATATATATGGTAAATGATTCAATAACTTTATTAGTTAATATACTAAATATACTATGCAGTCTTCATAATCATATAATAGATTCCCTTACTGAACATATTATGAACCAAAAGAGGTGATATCAAACATGATTCATAATTTCAATTTTTTAAGGATTCCTGGGTAATGAGGCAGCATAATGTAGGCCCATGTTACTGTAATCAGCTCTTTATCAGACAATGTAATGAAGTCATAAAAATCAAATTGAAGCTAAAATGGAGACTCAATGAAGATAGAAAAGACAGCAACATTCATTGATCGTTGGAATGAGCTAGGAGCAGCTGGAAATCCAGCTTAATGTATTGACCATGTGAGATGTAACATCAAGGACACAGAGTCAAAACTGCTCAAACCCTAGGGAGCCCAATTTTCACTATGATGCTCCCCAGATACAATATATGGAACATTAGGGTTTAATGCATGCGGTTCTGAATCCTAATCTCATCTGTGGCCAGTCACCCTTTCTTATACTACCAGAATTTCAAAGTATGGAATTTTCTTCTTGATTTTTTTCAGATCCACATTACTGAGATTATCTTTACTGTAATGGGGAGACTTTAGTCTTTTGTTAATTGTTGGAACAATAAAAACTCTTAGGTCTTTTGTGATGAAATGAATACAAAGTAGAAACAATAACCAGGAAGTTTTAAAGTAGAAGTTAAGAATACACCTGCATCAGGCCTCCACAGTTTACTTACCATAGGTTAGTTGTCTCCCTCATCCTTATTAAATCTGTTTCCTCATCTGCAAACTGACAAGAGTGTGAGTAATGATTCTTCTTCACATGGTGGGAGATACCAATGAGCAAATAGAAATACAACATTGCAGTAGGCCAATTGACACTGAGCAAGTGCTCAGTAGACAGCTGATCATGACTGTCATCATCCAGTCCTCATCACTGCCACTACAACCATTGATATCTTCAGCTTGTCAGCATACTAACCTCAGAGTTCCACTAAAGGCACAAGCCACAAAAAGTCCTGGCAGACCTGGCATAGTGTCAAAAATCTCCATGACAAAATACGGCATCAACTGAAAAAAAAAAGACGAAGAAGAAGAAGCAGAGATATGGGGGAAGGGAGATAAGTGAGAAGGGGGTATATTGTCATCTCTGCAATATTTGAAATGCTGGACTATAAATCCCGGTGTGAAAGTAGATGAAAAACTCACGTCCCAGTATCTTCAATGTGTGAATTTTACTTATCTGTTTTCTCTGAATTTATAATTGAGTTCTAAAAACCAATCCTTAACATATGTTGTTCAGGGGATCTAGGTATGCCCAGCTTATGGGAAAGAAGACTATACTAGACAAAGTAGGGCAGCTGAACATGTATGAAGAGAAAAGGGCAGTGAGTGAATGCTTCTCATGAGCATACTGTCTCTGAGTTTTCAAAATCACACTTAGCATTCTGTGCTTTCATGATATAATTGTGTAATGCTGAGAATATATGATAATAGGCAATATGAGAATAAGAATTATTCATTCAATTCTATTTATTTAATGTTACTTAATTTTTTGCTTTTTGAAATATGATCTTATAGACCATGGTATATTCACAGATTCCCTATGTAACCAATGCTAACCTTAAACTCCTGTTCCTTCTGGCTACATATTTAAATGCTATAATATCAAGTGCATGACACTGTGCTCATTTTTATTCAATTAAAGAAACGTTAATAAACCTCAGACTGCATAGAAAAGGACTATAGAGTATCATCAACAAAGCCATTGGTTAGAGATGACTTTCTAGTTAGCCTTAGCCTGTCTTCAGACTTTGTCTTCATGAACAAAGGAAAGTGTCCTTTTTTCTGCAGACTCACTTCTACATACTAGAAAGCACTTTGTGATGTCACCCAGGATTTCAAATAAGAAGTCAAAAGAAGTCAGAAGCTTGTGCTTGGCAAGTGAGTGAAGGCCCAGGCAGAATAAAAATAACCCCACTACTACCCAACATATTCAATATATTCTGCTGTGAAATCAATGAAAGTGCATACCTGGTCTGGTGCTGAAATAGCACCAGAAGTCCAAGGGTCACAGTCTTTGAAGTTCGAGTACATGATCAAACCACAGAAGACAGCACACACCGCAATCATCCAGAGACCCAACAAGTTAAAGTACAAAGCGCTAGAAGAGAGAACAAAGGCCAATTGGTAAGCTGTCTGCCACGTTTTCTCAGTGTAAGTTAATGACTAAAGACTGAAGGAGTTCACTCTCTCTAGCTTTCAGGAAGCATTACATTTTATAATATCACATTAAATGAGTAATTACACTTTTTAAGATAATTACAAATTTGAATAAGTTAAGATTTTTTTCCTTTGAAAAAAAGAGGGCTTTACCAAAATTGTAATATGTGTGATTTATGATCTATTTTCTTTTATGATATTTCACATACTGATTTTTCTTATTATATAATTTTAAGTGGCTTTTCCCCTACTCAATTAATGAAACTGTCAAAAAGCCAACTTGCATTTTAATAACTTCTTCCAGGAAGATAATAATGAGATAACATAAAAATAGACAAGTATTGGCTTCAGTCACCTTGAGACGAAGGCAGATGAAAGTTAAAGTTGAGTATTTTAAAGATAATAGAAAAAAAACTAGAGTCAAATATCTATAAAGAGAAGAATGTCTTGGTGAAATAAATAATACCTTTCTGCTTTCCTTTTAATATACTTATTTAGCTTTGAAATGAGATCTCCACTTATTCCAGAAAGGTCTTAGACATCTAGGGACAAGAATACATTCTCCTTGGACTCCTGAATTCTAAGTACAATAAGTATTTGCCATGTGCTCAATTATTACTTTCTCATGTCATGTGTTGAATTTCTGCCTCCTAAAAGATTAGTAGATATAAGTTAGTAGATGACCTTGAAAACTTAAGGTCATCTTAAACATCATTTGATGAAGTTCATACTATCCTACAGTAAACTAGCACAGTTACAGTTGGATCTTTTTTCAAGGTCCTTTATTTTCATACAGGCATTTGAGTGTCAAGATTTTACTTAGATTTCTAATCTCAGGGAAGACTTGAAAGTAGACATCCTTCCATTATGCTGATAAAATTTCATTGTGGTGAAATTCAAAATGGCCATTTTTCTAAATGAAGATGATTAAACATTCAAATGTAAGAACATGCATTTCTTTTATGGTAACACGAATGTTTTGAGATACATGAAAAAGAATATGTATGTATGTGTGTACACATACTCACACTTCCAATTTGTGGATTTCTGTATATTTATGCATATACATGAAAGAATTGCCCTCCTTAAAGATTTTAATATTTAACAAGCACAATGTTTCATTCTTGGTGCTTTATGGAAAGAAATAGATGACAAAGGTATAGTTCCTAATGTACATCTCCTAATCTTTTAGGAGGCAGAAATTCAAAATGCCACAGGAGAAAGTTATAACTGGTCATATGGAAAATACCAATTGTACTAACAACTCAGGAGTCTGAGGAGAATGGATCTTGTCCCTAGAAGGCTAAGACTGTTCAGTAATAAGTGGAGATTATTATTTCAAAACTAAATAAGTGTATTAAAAGGAAAGCAGAAAGGTATTATTTATTTCATCAAAAGATTCTTCTCTTTATAGATACTTGACTCTAGTTAACCTAAAAGCAGATTTTTACTTGAATTTTAAATGGATTTTAATATCAAAGTCACAAGCATTTTCAGTAGTTCATCTATTTGTTAAAGTTATGGCCATCACTTGATAAAGTGTAGAAGATTTATTTAATATCATTTATTTTAGTGGGATTTTCTATATCACCAGAAGTTTGATAGACTGATAAATAATGTATCTGCTCTTTTCATTTTGCATTACAATATATATATATNATATATATATATATGGTGACATGATAGTTTCCAACTTACTTCATGGTTCAACTTATGGTTGAATCATTTCAAGACAATTTTATACCTCATTTAATGAAAATAAAAATTGTACATTAAAGTACTTTTAAATTGTGTGAAGAAATAGTCATAGTTACTAGACTTGGGACAGGAACCACGAGAAGCATCCCTGGGGGTGTAATTCCTTTTTTGTGTGTGTGTGAAATTTAGAACTTTTAGTGGGACCCAGACAATCTTGCTGTGCTTATTCTCATATCCCTGTGAGAACTGGAACAAACACAGACACATAACCTTACATTCTAGAGTTCTTACATTTCTCCTTAGAAATGTGAATGTTAGCTGCATCTGTTAAACTGAATTAAAATGGAAACCAGACCTGAAGAATCCTAAAGCAGAGAGATAGATGTAGAGGAAATTTAATTTTGATGGGTTTGCGAATGTAAGTAAAGCTTGGTTTGTTCTATTTTCTAAGTGTCTAGATTTTGGAAAATTGAAGATTAAGGGAAACCTATGGGAAGACTGCAAATAACTTAAAGAACTAGGGCTTCTCATCAAGATGAGCAAATATGGTGGTTATGTAGCTGTAATCAGTAGCGGGCTTTCTCTGCTTTACTACTATGTCCACATGGTAAAAGTGTCATCCCTGTAATCCTTCAATGGTGCAATGGACCATAGTTGAGAAGCAGCTGCCTGACACACCTGTTGTCATTTTTTCCAAATAAACATTTTAAAATATCAAAACATGTCGCAGTTTACCGACTACCACATAAAAATTAAACTACAACCTAAGACAGCACACAATGAACGAAAAATAACCAGAGTCATCTCGTCCCGGAGACTACAAGCAGGAAATGTGATTTGCACCTTATTCCTACTCAGTGCACCTAATCTAATCTATTGCTCAGTCAATGGAGACAGACCTTAATTGAGGAAAAAGCCAAGCAGGGTATGCTGGGATGGAAGTAGTAACGTTTGGCTGAAATAGTTGTTGAAAGGGCTGGAAGGATGTGGAAGAGTACCTGCTACACAAGACTTGTGTTTGGATCTAGCCCTCTGGACATGTACTGTCCATGTAACTCAAAGCTGTGAAAGGCAGAGAGACTAGACTGCCAGGCTAGCTTCAACTACAGGGAAAGATCATGCCTCAAAGCATTAATACTTGGAGGGGTCTGATGACACACACTTTTAACCCAGCATTCAGGAGGCAGAATCAGGAAGATCTCTATGAGTTCAAGACCAGTCTGGTCTACATAGTGAGCTTTAAGACAGTTAGGGCTATGTAGAAAAACCCTGTCTCAAATAAATAATTAAACTGAAATGGAGAGTGATAAAGCAAGGCATCCAACATCCTCCTCTAGCTTCCACATGTACGCACCTACTTCCCAAACACATACTTTTGCAACACACTCACATGAATAAACATAAAGACTTTGAACAGGATAAATAAGTCTCTTCCTTTATCTCTCTCATTCACATGCATCCATACACATGTAATGACTCACCGAGGTAAGAGATAAAATAGAAATTGTTCTTAACCAACAACTTACAGCTTCGCATGCTTTTCCGTCTTGCAAGAGATGCATCTCTGGATGGTTGATTGGTTAACTCCATAGATTCCAAGCCAAGTAAAAGTTCCTCCTACTGTAATTGTCCAAAAAGTGTGCCGTCTGAGGGGATCTACATCAAAGCTGGGACACAGGAAGGAGGAAATAACGGGCATGTTTCTTTGTTGCCCAGCTGTTATCATTTTATGGGGTCATGTAATTAAATTTTATGAAGGGTGAAAAAGTAGCGTTGAACATACTCAACTACGTTTAGCCGGGATCCATTTCGTGCTTGCTCTAACACATTGTGGAACCCACCAGCGTGACTCGATCCTTGAATGAGAACTGTTAAGAAGCCCACAATCATGACAACCATCTGAAATGCATCTGTCCACACCACTGCTTTTAAACCTCCCTAAAAGGGAGAGAATGATATGAGTTACTGTAAATGAGGGTTGTAATCCCTCCAATTCCAGACAGTCTCCCTGTTGCTGAATCATACAAAACTCATCCTGACGGTAGTAACATCTTTCAAGTGACAAGTTCTGAGTTAACACATGGCAAGAAAATGGCAAGTGAAGGAGGCATGTCCTCTCTGCAATTCCATGAGTTTTTAAGTTTAATGGTAGAGTTGGTAGAGTTGAAAATTAAGTAATAATACAAACCTTTACTTAAAAATGTGGGAAGGAGCAATGAAGACTAGTTACTTTTGAGAAATACAGGAATGTTATGACCTGGTCTGAGAAAGTGACAGTTAAGGTAAATTCTGAGAAATGGATAAAGATCTATGAGGTTCTACATACAAGTTGAGGATCTGTTTGGAGAGTATGAACAAAAAAGAAGTCTCTGAAGAAATGAGAGAATCCTGGGAGCTGCAGATGGAAGGTGAAGATAGACCAAAAGGAGCAGACAGATTTAGATAAGACCACTTAAATAATTCCCTAAGAACAAGGAAAGCCATATAATGACATTTGTTTCACTGTAGCTACTGGGAAAGGCAAGGCTGCAGTAGAACATAAATTTCTAAGTATATTCTTGTTTTCCATGCCCAAGATGATCAATGATTGAAGCAGGTTAGAGATGGAAATAACTCCATGGCTTTGAGAGATATTTGAGAGAATATAATTCTCATACTGCATGTTTCATAAATACAGGTAAGAAAACAGTGAAAGAATTGGGCAATCACACAGGTCCAGCTGGACAATCTTAGGATTTTTATAAAACTAGTGATAGTATGTTATAAAAAATGAGAGAGAGAGAGAAACAGAGAAAAAAATTAAGAAGAAATAGATATCAGTTTCTACACATAAGTGGAAGATGTTTTGAGAGCAACATGGTGATTAGACAGTCAGGCAAATACACCAGAGTTTCAGAAAGACTAATCTAATGGTTAATTTTAGTATAGTTACTGGACAAGAGGTTAAAGTAGTGATTATACCAAACCTGCCTCCCTTTTAGTGAAGGAGGCAGGGAGAAACAGTGCCCATATTCCTCCCCAAGGATATTAAATTATCTGAGGCTAGAGGTGGGTTCTTTTATTCCTGATTTTTCAAAGTTTCCCAAATGATTCTAATGCAGAATTCTTGTTGAAATTATGTGCACAGAAGAGAAAGAGAAAAATGAGAGCTCACTGTAGCAATACATGACTTGAATCTCCTAGGATCATATTGAACATGACAAAGGCAATTAGGGAAAGATTAAATGAAGTTGCACATAAAATGTGCTTTTTCAAGTGAATAAGTGCCAGTAAAATGAGAGGTGATATTTTTAAAACTGAAAAATAGAATTATCATCGTGTTACTCCTCCAGAGTGTCAGTAACTTCTATGAAAAGTTGGCACACTTATCTTTAGCTTCAGCAGAAAGAAGACACTGGAGTAACCCATCATTAATCTGGTAATTAAAGTGAAAACATAATTTAAAATAAATATTTAAGTCCCTGCGATAAGCATTGTATTTTCAAATCATGTTTTGAAGGACAATACACTTCCATCTCCCCCTCCCTATCCACATACACATCACCTATACAGCACGACCCTGGTTTTCTTTAAAGTTGTTAAAGACATCATGTATGTTCGCACAAACTGGCTGGTTGGCTGGCTGGCCTTGGACATCTACCTCTCTTTCTCAATCATTCTCTCTCTCTCTCATTCTTTCTTCTCTTGAGCCTGTATTCCTACTACTGCTTTTTTCTTGGTGCCTGCCAGCTCAACCTATCCCTCTACTGCCAAGATATTTGCTGTTCTGCTTTTTATTCAATCAATCAGGTGCCTGAGGTCTGCAAAGCAATACATCTTTATGCCATTAAACAAATACAGGATAAACAAATGTAATACACCTTCATATAACTAAAGTAATATTCCAAAACATAAATAAATCTAAAAAACTTTACATAGTTGAAGTAATATTCTATAATATTTCCCACTTTTCTTTAAATAAAAAAAGGTTTTAACTTTCACATAGTAAGGCTATATACAATTAGGATATTTATCAAGCAAGTGTTGCATTCACAATATCTGATTTATCTGTATTTGGAAAATTCAGAAAAAAATGCTCCATTATTTATACTATCTCAGTGAGTACAAAGTTCTGCACATAATTTACTTTCTATCATAACAAAGAAAAATGGTAACAACTATTTAGTCTCCAATGTTATCAAAGACTCAAGAAATATTAATATTATCTAAGTAAACCAGACTTGCAAGGCAAGTCACTTCTAAAACTGTAGAAATAAAAACATCTTACTATCTGGACAGTCACTCAAAATTCCTTTGCAAAGTTGAGTCGTCCATCTTCAGCCTACAGGTCTAAAAGATCTGGGAGACTTTTCTGTTAAGGAGGAATTTTGAAGGACTGTTCCATTCTTTTTTTGACGAAGTTTGACAGTCTTTTTCCTTTGTGTCCTGCTTGCCTAGTTTGTACAGCATACTGTCACCAGTCATGACAAGGGCTGTTTTTTTTTTGTTTTTTGTTTTTTTTTTTGTCCAAATGGCTAGCTTTGCCACAAGCAAGCTCCATATGGAGGTTTTTTGATGCCCATCATACTTTCATGAAGCAGATTTGTACTACCAGGAACAACTGTGTCTGGTTGTCATGAAAAGTCTTAGGTTATTAAACATACTAAATGCTATATTCTGTAGGTCTCTGAACTGTTTGAAGATAACCTATCTAAAATATATCTGTTTAACCTTGAAAACATACCTAATATGACTACAAGTTTGATTATTATTGATGACTATTGACTTGCATTTCTTAATTATGCATTGCATTTTAAATGAGCCACATTAAATACAATACCCCAAACAAGTGTATAAACATACATACAGTATGAAATAATTTTTGAATTTGTATCAATATACCAAAATTCATACCAATGTGTTGTTGGAGGCTGTTCATTCTTTCCCAGCTGCCCAGAAACAAGATAACTACACAGAAACTCTATTAATTAAATCATCACTTGTCCTATTAGCTCTAGCTTCTTATTGGCTAGCTCTTACGCCTTAAATTAACCCATTTTCATTATTTTATATTTTACCATGAGGCTTGTGGCCTACCGGCAAGGTTCTAGTTCATCTGTCTCCAACAGCAGTGGCATGGATTCTCCCTGGCTCTGCCTTCTTTCTCCCAGCATCCACTTTAGGTTTTCTGCCTAGCTCTACTCTGTCCTATCACAGGCCAAAGTAGGTCTTTATTCATTAACCAAGAAAAGCAACACATATACAGAAGAACTTCCTACATCACCAATGTAAAAATTTGAGGTTAATAGTGTCTTTCTATCCTATATTCCTATATCCCCCCCTAAATGATGACAAAAATTCATAACCCACCAAATGACCAAAAACTACCCCCCGTAACTCTTGGGAATGTTGGCATTGTGTTTTCTAGACTGATTCCTGTTGTCTAAAGCCAACAGCACCTTTAGGGCTCCCTGATAAAATTGTGATAATAGTCAAGTCCTCAGAAAACTTTTCTAACATTTGTTGTCCTGTCCCAGAACTCTTCCCATGCAGAAGAATCAGTAGTCAAATCTTGCAGAAGGTCTCCCCCATTAAACTTGTTCTCTGGCAGCCTTGGAGAAATCAATAGCCTTTCATTTCCTGTGGAAACAAAAACATAACCTCTTCCCTAATGTAATACATTTTCTGGATTCCTTTTTAAAGTTAAGGTATCCCTAAAGTATTTACACTGGTTTAATCCAGCAGTCCCTTTCACAATCCAATGTCTCTTAGCACCTATCATTTGTTCATCAGCATTAAAGAAAATTCAAAGTCAACAAAACACCAGGCTCTCTGTGCATTTCCATCTTTTCATGACTTCTAGTTATAATACTTTACCCTCTCTTTAAAGATTTTGTTTATAAACTATTTACTTTTTTCTATGACTGCTTACACCCATTTTCTTTCTTAAGCCTAACATATTGTTAACACACTGTAACCTACTTAGAGATTATTTTTTTTTTCATCTGGACCTGTCTTTATTGAGTGACTCAAGCCTTCTCTGACCTCATGAGCCAAACCTTCAACTGTTAACCACCTTTGCACTGGCAGCTGACTCCATCCTACTCAGGTCCATGAGATCCAAGCTGTAAGCCTGGTTAAACGTTTAACCCTTTAACAGTTTTGTTTTGTTTTTGATTTTTCCTAACAGTTTTATTAGGAGCAGCATTTAACCACTCAGGTTTTAGGAAGCTGTTGCCTTCAGAGTAGCAGGCATTTTGTTTAACTTGCCATTTCATGCTGGCTACTCAAGAGGTAGCTATAGGGCAAAGCATCTTAAAGGAGCTGTATGCATTTCTTGCATTCTTTTTCTTTTCTTTTCAAATTTCTCAGGCCCTATGTAGAAATTCGTGCCCCATGTTGGAACACCAAATGTATCAGGCTTTCTTGGACAGTGAACCAGCTCCCAAATCACGGTACAGAGATTTATTATCAACTATAAATGGTTGCCCTTAATTTAAGTTTGTCCCACTTGCTCTTAAAACCTAATTTAACCTGTTTCTCTTCATCTACATTTTGCCTTGAGGCTTTTGACCTCTTTCTCATTCTGTACATCCTACTTGGCGTTTGGGTGGTTGGCAAACTGACCCTGGGCATTTCCTTCTCTTTCTTCCTTGTTCTTCATCTCTCAAGGATAGATACCTGCTTCTACTTATTCTCTCTACCCATTAGCCCCAACTATCCCTCTATGGCCTAACTATTGATGTTTCCTTTTTATTAGGCCAGTCATGTACCTTAAGCAAGCAAAACAGCACATCTTTACATTGTTAAACAAGTACAGCATGAACAAATGTAAAACATCTTTATACTGCTAAATAAATGCAACATAAAAATGTAACAATTTTAATATAATTAAAATAATATTCTTCAACATAAAATGTAGCATATCTTCTATAATTAGTGGAAAAATAAGTTGTCCTCTTGGTGAGCCATTGTCAGTCACCTCTTGCCTGGCTAGACTGAGAAGAGATTTAGCAGAGGTGTGTTGAGGTGAGATTAGATGAAAGACTCAGATACACCTAATGAAATAATGTCAGTTCCACACTAACAAGCTTGTTGCCCCTCAAATGGACAAAAGTATTTGATCAGTTAACATGGATACATGATAGTCTTAGGCATGCAGGTTGTACAAGAAAGAATGGAGGTGTAGAGTTGGTTAAAACATGAAATTTTGTTCTATGATTTGTGTATAATATTATTAAATTTTCTATATTATCATTTGTAATAGCATAATAATTGTTATATATAGTTTTGGGTTTAAGAAGAATGACCTCATCCAGATTTTAAAACAATAACATGTAAGTTAGGAAGATAACTATCATATGTAAATCTATCAAAAACCTTGAATTGGGGCATTATCAAATTGCTTAATAATTGACTTTTATAAATACATGGAAAATTTTCAAGAGTTTCTATTTAGCAAAACAGTTAAAATAAAAAAGGTGAGTTTAAATAAAACATCTCAATGTATCTAAGCCAGAGAATAGAAAAACAAATATTAATAAAATAGAACAAAAAGAAAAAAATTACATATAATCGTATTAGAATAACAAATGTCGCATTCTAAGACTTGTAAATTTTTTGTATGGAATGTTTAATAAAGAAGTGTTTCATGTTTCAGAGTCTTACAGTTTTTGGAAAGTATTTATAGATTTTATCAGGGAGTTGCTAGTAAGCTCAAAGTATAAAATATGAAATGTTCAAAAGTCTAAATCATTTTTGAACAACCTTACCACTCAAAATAAGTATCAGATTTATGTGGCATTTTAGACTTTCCGATTACTTTGTATTTTCTTTCTTATCGACAAATACACTATTTAAGCCTGACAGCCTTTCCATAAGTATTTCCTTTAGATAAAATGTTAACTAAGGTTCCTGCCCTGCCTGGTCCCACAGCTGTTCAGTCCCAAAGAAACACACAGAGGTCACATTAATCATAAAACAGTTGGACTGTTAGCTCAGGACTATTATTACCTATTAAATCCTACATTAACTCATAATTGTTGTCTGTGTCAGCCAGGTGGCTTGGTATCTTTTATCAGCATGGTATTCTCATCTTGCTTCCTCTGTGTCTGGGTGACAGCTGAAGACTGAACCTTTCCTCTTCCCAGAATTCTCCTGTTCTGGTTGATGTATCTATTCTCCTGCCTGGTCACCCCATCTATACTTCCTGCCTGGCTACTGGCCAATCAATGTTTTTTTTTTTTAAAGCAATACAAGTGACAAATCTTTACAGGGTAGAAGACTATTGTCTCATAGAACTCCCCCGCTTTTTTTCTAAAAAAAGCTTGAAAACTGAGTCTAATCTCCTTTGTTTAACTTTGTTTCTAACCATTATCCATAGCAACTTGTAACCAATACTCTAAACAAAGATAAATATTCATAATCCATTTTATGGGAATATGGGCATAGTTTTCCAGGTTACTTCCTGCTGATTAGGGGCACTGATAATCCTATGGGGACCTAAAGAAAATTGTTTGAAGCTTTACTTACTGTTCTTCATTCATGGTACCTTGTTACATTCTGTTTTAAATGATTTATTATTTTAGAATTTCAGTTGGGTTATTTTGTCATCCTAAACAAGATTAATTTTCCAGGTATATTTTGTAATTTTTTTTACAATGCATGAATCAAAGTGATTTACTAAACTTAAGTCACATCAGATCCATCCAAGACCCAAACTTATTGAGAAAGTCCCAAACTCAGCTGATATTCATAAGAACCAAAGCTCACTACTACAATAAGAACACAATTTTGAGCTTGCCCTACAGATAGTCTGATCCATCTTGCTCAAACAGTGTCTACAACTTCCAAATAATAGTCTTGATAATCACACATTTAAATTATTTCTGTAGTGTTCAGTTTTGTTAGTTATTTGTGGGTGAGAGTAATGGGAGATGCTTTTGGGAGCTATGATACTCTGTGAAATCTCAGCCACAAATCTAAAAATTATGTATAAAATAGAGTTTTCTTTCTATTAGAACAACAAACCTGTCAACATAATAAGGGTAGACAGAGGAAGTGCCTCTTTTCAAGCAAAGTTTGAGAAAATGTGTGAGAATTATAGGTGTGAGAACAAAAACAGAGAGAAATAAGGATAAATGTTTCAGCACCGAGAAACAATGGTGTCTGCAATATTTAAAAGAGAGATAAAAAGCATTTTGAATTGTATATTATAATATATGTCACAAAGAGTATGTGATATTAGCATAATGTCAAATACATGGAAAGCCAGCTATATGTCAGTTTTTTTTATTATTCTTTGCTGTGGAATATAGACACCTGCTAATAATGAGAAAAGTATAACCAAATAGACAATGTAACTCCCTTCTAATAACTAGTAAAGTATGATCAGAAAATTATATGATGATTCAGAAGAATAAAAAGTTTCAATTGTATGAATTGAGTAGAAAGTAAGAACACATTAACTATATACTGATCTAAATTAATTGTCAGAGCTATATAAATATTCTATCAATACTACACAGCTTGCTTGAAAACTGAGAGTTCAAACAATCAAAATATTAAATACTGTTTTATATAAGTAAGGGACAAAATACCCACAGTTTCCTCCAATTTATTTATGCCAACTGTCCTTAATCATTCATGTACATGTATTTTGTCATTTTTCTTAGAATATCCAGAGAAATATAAATGTTATTGTTTTTGGAGGTTACAAAGGGTCACTTATCCTCTGATCAAGGAGATATTTTTCACTAAATTATTTCTCTTTAGACATTTTTTCTTAATGATTTATTTCTCTGAATAAAACTTTATTGTTTTAGGATATTAATTGGGTTATTTTATAATTGGATTCCTTCTCGGACAGGCTTTAGACTTTATTACATTACATGAATCAAAGCAATTTACAAAACTGGAATCACTTAAGATCCATCCCTACAATGACTCAACCTTGTGAAATAGGCGCACACTCAGCTGCTAACACAGGGACCTCAAAATAATAAAGCTTTATTCTTCTGAATAATCTCAGAGTCCAAATACTCTCTATGAATGGAACTACTAAAATTTTTAAAGAAAGCAATAGTGTCTTCCCCAAGAAATTATGTCAGATAAAGCAACATGTTTTCATTTAGTTCTGGAATAGATCATCTACAATTAGATGCGCTCTTGTTGGAGATTTCCCCTTATTCTATATCAGGACGTCGTTCATAACATTGTTTGTGGCCCTGTACATACCAAACTGCAGTAGAAGGTACAAACGATTCCCGTTGCAAACACGGAGCCCCAGAGATCAAACCCGGTTACTACGAAAGAAGAAAAAACATTAAAGCAACTGTCTGTGAAAAGTGAAACAAATGTGACCTCCTCTGATTCCTTTGCTTCAATCCTTTGTTCAGCTTTGTTGCTGCTTCTTAACTATGTCTACTGAGCAAACTGAAGCCACCTACACTGATTTCAAAGCTTTTATTCTGTCATTTATCCATAAAGCAATATTCATAACATCGCATGGAGGAAAAGCATGAATTTCAAGTTTGCTGCTAATTTTTAATATTAAGTGTATACTTGATATACTTCTAGGCAATACTGGAATTAGTCTTGAGGCTAAGTTTTTGAAGAACTAGTATTTTCCAGTGTAACTACACAGCTTAATTAATTTGACTAGCAAGTTCTTTCAATCAATATAGGAGATATCATTGAGAAAACAAAATTCATGTTTTGTTATTTTTTATTTGTTATTTTTCTTTATTTTTCCAGGATCTATTATCTTGAAAAGATCAAGTATACATCTCAATGTAATCATAAACATGTTTTGCTCCTGTAAAAGTGGTCCGATTTTCTATTTTATGAAGTGGTCTTCATACAATGATGACTTACTTAGTACTTATAAATGTGCAATACCAAATCTGCCATCATTTCAAAGATTGGAAAACAAACCTAAAACATCCAAACAAACAGCATGCAATTGAACTATCTGTTTACAATCAAGCCATTTTGTAAAGTGAAATGCAGCAACAGTTTCTATTATTTTCAGTTTTCAGGACATCTTTAGAGCTTCATGCATGTGACTGCTGCAGTCATTCTGAGCCCATAACTACTAGGATATGTCTCCCATAACGTATCAAATATATGTATTTCTTCAAAGCTGAGGATTCATAAATCTTGAGGTGACATATGTCAATAACTCACCTTGATTGAGAGCCAGAGCAGGGGCATACACCACAACTCCAGTGTAGAGAATCTGGTGTAGACACAGGAAGAGAGAGACAGTGGCATGAGGCAGAAGCCTGCCTAGAAAGTTCTTTATTGATCTGAGTAACTTCCTTCAGCTTGTACACCAAACATTTCATTCTCATGTACTCCTATTTTAAGGTGGCTTACTCTCTATTTGTAGAGGGAATTCACCAACAAGATTCGGAAAATGGTTGGATCATAAAGGTTTCTGCTAATTTTAATATGCTATATTTATTTTGGCATTTTCTAAAAGATAAACAGCAACTTTATGAGGGTTTAGGTCTGCAAAATTCACACAAATGCTTTCTAGGCACGGCAGCTTCCTTGTAATTCCAGCTGCAGAAGGTAGAGGGATCCTTGGAGAAAACTGTCTAGAGAGGCTGGCTGTATAAGTGAGTCTGGGACTGATTAATAGACCCTGCCTTAAAGAATAATATGAAAAAGCAATTCAGGAAGATACCTGACATCAGTTTTGGTCCTACACACACACATACCTGTGCACTTGTACACATGTAAATGTGCACATATACACACATACACGGGACACATACAAACACATAAAAAGAGGAAATTAAAATAATTTTAAGTTTAAAGCTTGAAAGCAATTTAGAAAACGGATTCAAAACTCCCTCTCCTGGCTCCCTTCATGCACATACACAATGTGCTCTCTGCTGACCTCATGAGAAGCTTTACTAAAAAATGAAGCTCATTTCAGCAATTTGCTAAAAAAAAAAGAGAGAGAGAAAAGAAAAAAATAGAAAGCCTGAGCTTAAAATAGAGATCGGAAAGTCTCTGAAAAGGAACTATTCAAGGAAGACTGATATTGAAGATAGCCTCCATTATCAGAGCTTGCTATAATTTACATAATTACAATTGTTTCACAGATGGAAATTAGCTAACTTCTATTTTATTTTAAACTGAATTTCATTATCTAAACTATGTGACTATGCATCCCATGTGAATGCCATAGTTTTAAAAAGAAAATGTGGGCAGTTAAGGAAGTATCACTTTTTTACTAATTGCTTATTCAGTGTCAAATGGTCAGCTCTGAAAACATACATACAAGTAGCATTGTATGGACTGGAAGGGTTTTATTTATGTACATGTATATATATTCATGGAATAACAGTAAAAAAAAGAGGCCATGAATTTGAAGGAGAGTAGGGTGGGTTATATGGAAATGTTTGGAGAGAAGAAAAGAAAGGGAGAAATGTATTTAAATTATAGTCTAAAAAAATGATTAGAAGCCTTATAGTGTGTACTCTGATTCACTCACTATTTATTTAAATATTGCTGACAGCTGCAAATGAAAGACTTATTTGCCTCCTGTTTTAGATAAACCCTTCAGACAGAGGCATGTTTTAAGAGAGCAGGAAGTAATCTTATAGCAGAGAATACTTGGAGGGTAGCAGGAAGCAGTGTTTGTGTACACAGATGAGCTTGGGCAGCTTAAAGAATCCCAAAGCCCATGTGGGGAAAGATTCCAAAAAAAAAAAAAAAGGAAATAGGTATTTTAATGGAAATTACTGTTGTAGAGCAATTAGGATTTTCTGTGTGACTTATTTTATCAGTTTAGAAACCTAAGCCAAGTGTAGTCATACATAAATGATCTAGGACTTGAGATACAGAGGAAGGAGAATTTGCAGCCTGGTTATATTGGGAGATGTTGTCTCTAAACCGAACAGTGATAAAATAACTTAACCGGATATTCCATAATTAGATTTTTAAAAGCTTGAAAGGGTAAAATAAATATGAAGAAATGTTTTTCTCTGTGATTTCTGATACAATTTGTTTTTAAATTATATTTGATAGATACACATTTATAATATACATACATTTTGATTTTGTATGTATATGTGTATATATGTATGTTTGTGTGTGTGTGTGTGTGTGTTTACTTTTGAGACAAGGTATCTCTCATAGCCCTGGTTAACATCACTATGTAAACCATAGTGTCCATGAACTCAGGGAGATCCACCTGCATCTGCCTCACCATGCTGAGATTAAAAGCCTGGGTTACCATGCCCAGTTAACAGTTTGTTAGTCTTTAGCCCAGAAAGAGGACTCTATGCTGAGTGGATTCGTCTAAAGATAATTACGCATCTTAAAAGTGCTATCTTTAGAAGATGATAACTCTTAGTATCAAAGCTGCCCTTTGATTAAAGCACTTCCCCCCAAAATAAACAGAACTGAAGCTATTTCTTGGCCCTCTCAGTTCCCAAACCTGTCACAGCCCTTCTTACCGTCTGCACAATGTAGATGACCGTTGCTGCATAGCGAACTGTCTTGTTGAATCGTAACTGTAAGTACTGAAAAACAGAGAAAGGCATGCAGTTTTAAGCAAAGATGTGTCTTAGTTGTCCATGCTGTGAAGAGATACCATGACCATAGGAAATATTTAATTGGGGCTCGCTTACAGTTTCAGAGGTTTAGTCCATTGTCATCATGGTGAGGAGCATGGTGGTATGCAGGCAAACATGGTGTTGGAGAGGTAGCTGAGAGTTCTAGATCCTTATCCTCAGGCAGCCGGAAGAGAAAGCTACTAAGCCTGTCTTGGGTTTTTGAAACCTCAAAACCCAACCCAGAGTTACATACTTCCTCTATCAAAATCATATCTTTTAAGCCTTCTCAAGTAGTGGCAGTCTATGATGACTAGGCATTCAGATATATAAGCCTGTGGGATCCATTCTTATTCCAAACACCACAAGCAGCAAACATTCTTTTTTTATTTTCTTGGTATTCCTCTGAATATAGGATTTGGGTTTATGATGCCATTTTATGGTATATATTCTTGGAAATAGAAAAAGAAAAAAATAGATTGCTAAAAGTCAGACATATATTAAAATACAGTTCTCACAATAGTCATGGAAGGCAATTGGGATGCTTGTATCACAATTTAGGTTGTATCTTTTTTTATTCAGGGGTCTTCCTGTTTGACTCCCTCACATGGAAATTTATCCTTTATATCCCTTCTGCCTACAATTTAGCTTAATTATTTGTTTCTTCTTTTCTGGAATAATTCTGTAGCACTCTCATTGGTCACTATAAAACTAAAGTTTGGAGTGCTCTGTTAGCTCATACTCCCCCACTCTCTTAAGACAGTTCTGATCATACCACTCTCAAAATATCCAGTGATTCTCTATTGATGCCAAAATAATGTGTGCCTCTCCAGCTTGGTCTGCACTGCTGCCCGGCCACACCTGTCTACCTCACGTACTCTTATTATTTATTCTCCATAGTAAAACATATTCATAGCTAAACTGGTAATTATTGGTTTTTATATTCTTAATATTTTAATTGTATCACTTTTTTCTTCCATTTTTACCCTCTAGTCCCTTCCAGCTACCCTTCTTCAAAACCCTTTTATGTCCCCATCAAGTTGATAGCCTCTTTTTCTTTGACTATTATTGTTACAAACATATGTGCATGTGTATGCATATGTCTCTGTATGTACAAATATCTATAATATGATGAAAAAATTAAGTGTTTCCATGGCCGCATATACTCAAATTTGGCTCCAAAACAAGTTATCTCTTATTCCCTGAGGTTTTTGTGCCTACAAAGACTAAATGTGTTAATACAAGTAAAATACTTCCAATAGTACCTAATTCACACTAAATACTCTACATGAAATCCTGTGTTATAATTTTTATGTATTTATTGTTTGTCACATTTGCATGAAATTGGCCCCATGGGGGCAGGCAATTTGATTGACACATGTCCTCAAAACCTGCAGATGTACACAAGATGAGCAAATACTTCATGAGTATTTCTGGAAAGAATGGCTGATCATATCACTTATTCCAAGAAGAAACAAGGACATAAGAGTTGAGAATGTCAAAAATAATTCTAGAACAAAACTAGAAAATCATAGCTACATCTTCTTTAGTCAAATGTTCACATATGGATGGGAAAATGCATTTTCAAATATATATTAGTATTTAACGGCATATGTGCACAGTTTTAGAGCTAATTATAAATTTAGCTATTATCTTTTGAATTTGTGTCTTATACTGTGCCTTTTGAATTGTCCAACTATGATTAATTTCTCAGCATCAGGATAATTAATGTTGAACATTTGGGATATGATGGGCTCTCTGTATGTCTTAAAACCTTCTTTAAAGTATTTATTTGCCTAAATGGCTTTGGAAGGCTAAAGAAACTCTTTACAATAATTTATCTCGCTGAGTTTCTTTAAATAAGTTTTTTATAAGTCTTCTGTTGTAACTTTCAGGGTTTTCATTGACAATGAAATTCTATGTTGTGGTTGTTGTTTTTCACACAAAAACTGCGTTTTTATTAATCTTAAATACTATGCATGAAAATTAAATTTTGAATATGTTGATTTTCTTGAGAATTGCTTCAAAACCAAAATCCCATGGTCTTATTTCCCACTCATTACAATTATTTACGTATTTTATCATTAAGGAAGTCCTTCCTACAAAAATATTTCTCACTTTTCCAAAATATTCCTGATTCTTAAATCTGAAGTGCAGTAATAATTACCATTAGAGATATACTATTTGATAGAAACCCATAAAAAAGAATATATACAAATTAGCTTCTCTGTAGACTTTCGTCTAGTATTGAAAAATACCTAACTGACCTGTCTAGATCTCAGTTTTCTCAGCTGACAAATTATAATGCTAATAGCATTGTTTTATTTGCCTTTCAGAACAATCAAGCTAATGATAATAAAGATAAAGTCCCTTCATTATCTCTGACTAACTAAATGTAAGTATTATAAATATAAATATTTCTCACTTTTCCAGAACATTTTTATATATTTGTCCTCATTAAATCATGGAAAGAGCCAGTGGGAGTAACATTATTAGCTTTATTTACTTCCTTCTATAGAGTAACAAAACACAGTACCCCCACCCATAGTACATATTACTTCTTTAGCAATGGGGAGTTGCCTTGAAAATATCTCATTATTGATAGAAGGATGATATGCATTAATTAAACAACAAAAACTAAGGAAAAGGAAAACCTTTCGAGTGGAAGTAGCATCTCCGAAGGCACCGGAGGGGGACGAAAGGGTCTCTTACCTCATAGGTGCTTGTGATGCCAGATCTGTAGAACACAGGAAGAAAGAGTTCAGATGTGAAGAGGACCACAAATGCGTAGGAAATGATGAAAAGGAGGAAGGATGCCCCAAAGCGATAGACTTCAGCAGGAGTCCCCAGGACAGTGACAGCTGACATGAAGCTGGCTGTCAGAGACAAAGCTACTGGGCCAAAGCTCATTTGCCTCCCTCCTACCAAGAATTCCCGAGATGTTGCTTTTTTTCTCTCCTTTATGGCAAAAAACACACCAATTCCAGAGGAAATGACAAAGAGGCCTGCAAACACAACATAATCCCAAGCTTCAAAGTTCTTCACCTCCATGCTTGGAAGCAGAAGATGATAGTCTCTTGCAAGCAGGTCTCAGGGAGATGTTTCCAACAGCAGATGCTCTTTTGAGAGGGAAGAATGTGATTCTCTGAAGGGTTTAAGGCTCATTGACACGTGTAAATTTTCAGATACCAAATTATCCTCAAAGTTCTCAAAAGTTGGCGGTAAAAAAATAATCGGTGGTGGCACTGGTACCGCCAGGGGGAAAATGAGATCTACAAATGTGACTGATGACAAGCTGGCTGCTGCTACACTCCTGCAACATGTGCCAGAGAAGGACTTCAGGTGTATTCTGAAGTTAACGGCTGGGGGTAGAGGGAGTTGGTTTGCCAGCTAGTGTGCTTTTTTATCTCCTAGATATTTTCAAATAAAAGTTAAATATTATTAGGGAACAGGGAAGTGATAAAATGTGACGACTTCAGCATTTCTCCTTCCTGAAGTGGAATCTGAAAATGCAAACGCGACTGTCCTGTCCGTGGCATCGCTCCTGACTAAGGGAGTGTGGAGTGTTCATATAACTGCCTGTGCAGTGCGGTGGAGGGTAAAGAGCAAAAACTAGCAATCCAGAGACCTTTGCTCATGTCATGGCTCAGTCACAACTAGTTACTGTTAACAAAGCAATTCATTTCCCTGAACTTTCCCTGGAAGACTGGGATAAGACAACCTGGGACCTTGAATCTCAAACTTCCTGACCTTGGCACTTACAATGGAAAACTTCTAAATATAATCCCTTAATTTTATTTAGATAAATTAGATAAAAAAATTCTCACTTGATTCTCAGAGTCAAAAAAAAAGGAGTTTACCAGTAACTGATAAGTTGCTAGCACTTAATTTTCTCCATCACTCCTTCATTTTCACTTGTTTATTGTATTTGTATCCAAAGGCTAAGTTAGAGTTAGGACCAAGAGAGCATAAGAAAGATGGATTAGGAGATTCCTGCTTTTACTCTTTGTAGACTCACGAGCAACCGGAAGCATCTCTAGTAGGATGTTTGTGAGAGATTCTCTGTTTGTTCACACATCCCTACAAAGCCTCTCTGATACACAAGATCTAATTCTGTCTCCTCAGGTTTGTAGCCTCACTGACCCCTCTAGTTCAATTCTGTGGAACTTCCTTAGTTCTTCCTTCATACCCTGATATTTTCTAATCTATTTTCAGCCATTTCTGCTCACCCCAGCCTGATTGTGTGTGCCGAGACGTTTGATGCTACAAATGACTGTCTTCCTGGAGACTGACTCCTTTAAACTACAAGACATTATAGAAAGTAGTCAAAGACCAAAAGGAGAAATTTTCAATTATATGATGTTCAAAGACACTTTCTATCAAACAGAAGAAACTCTTTTTGCTTGGTTGGTTGCTTGGTTTGTTATCTGGTTTTTAGAGACAGTTTCTCTGAGTAGACCCAACTGTCCTGGAACTCACTTTGTTGACCAGATTGGACTCGAATTTGGAGATCCGCCTGCCTCTTCCTCTCAAAATGTGGGATTAAAAGCATGTACCACTACCATTGGACCTGAAGAAACTCTCAATTTTGCTTTTGGATGACCAAGAAAGCTTTTATTATTGATTATGATTATTGGTTCCAGGTAGATGGTATTCTCATTCCCTAATTCTCTTTTGGAACCTCTATAAGATATGAGAATATTCTGACAGCAGTTACAAGAAATATGAAGACCTCCTAACCCACATTAGCCTCTTTGGGTTCAGCTCTTTAATCTTTCCCCTCTATTTGTACGGTTGATGGGATTGTTATAAACGGGACACCGTGGCACAGCCATATCTGATGGGAACAGCAAAATTTCTGAAGCCAGCACAGCTGCTTGGCAAAGATCCCGCAAAGCTGAGTCACATGATGGCCGTCTTGCAACTTTTGTTTTTGATTTCCACGTGATGTATGGTTGGAGGGCTTTTAATGTTTATACAACTTAGGTATATTGGACTGATAGAAAATTTCTTAAGAATCATGGATGCCTTCTCCTGGAAGAACTGCTTCTAAGCTTCCCCGGGAAAATCCTGAGCATACTCCTCCTGCTTTTAGGGAGATATCTTTATCTACTTGGAAGTCTTATGCCTTGGAAGTTGTGACATACACAAAGAAACCAGAGACCTCTTTATGAGGCTCTGAGATATTCTTAAAAGAATCTTCCCCTACACTTACTCAGGAACAAGATAATCAATACAAAGTAAACTTAAAAAGGTCAGCACTGTTCGATGGACTGGAGAAGTTGGTCATAGATCAGATTGCAAACCTTTTCCCACTATATACTCAGGTGATTACATGATATATACAGCAACAAAGTTAGATTAGCTGAAATTACCTCTGCCCTACATGGAGATTTGTATTGGTGGGCAAAGAACAGTTAGAGAAAGACCAAAAA
>LOEQ01003836.1:212169-228633 GCA_001685075.1 Bramus lutescens
TTGGGGGAATGGGACGGTTGGGATGGAGGAAGGGTGGATTTGGGAGCAGGGAAGAAGAAATCTTAATTAAGGGAACCATTTTAGGGTTGGCAAGTGACTTGGTTCTAGAGGGGTTCCCAGATGTCCACAGCCATGTCCCCAGCTATGTCCTTTGGCAGCAGAGAAGAGGGTACCTGAACTGGCCTTATCCCATAGCCACACTGATTAATAACTTGTCTATTACCATAGAACCTTCATCCGGCAAATGGATGGAGTTAGAGACAGAGACCCACATTAGAGCACTGGACTGAGCTCCCAAGGTCCCGATGAAGAGAAGAAGGATGGAGAACATGAGCAAGGAAGTCAGGACCGCGATGGGTGCATCCACCCACAGAGACGGTGGGGCTGATCTAATGGGAGTTCACCAAGTCCTGCTAGACTGGGACTGAATGAGCATGTGATCAAATCGGACTCTCTGAATGTGACTGACAATGAGGGCTGACTGAGAAGCCAATGATAATGGCACTGGGTTTTGAATCTACTGCATGTACTGGTTTTTTGGGAGCTTAGTCTGTTTGGATGCACACCTTCCTAGACCTGGATGGAGGGGGAGGACCTTCCATGATGTCATCTACTATCTTCTGATACACTGTTGGAAATTATTTCCAGAACCACTCAAGTGTTGGCCCACACTATTTAACATTCCAATCTGTGATCTATCCTCTCCAGGTTCTGGTATTAGATCAGGGATTGGCTAACCATGGCCCTCATCAGAGTTGTCTGTCTATATATAAAATGCTGTATTGGAGAACAGCTACGACACTCATTCATGATTGCTTCTATTTGCTTTGGCACGCAAAACTTAAAGTATTTATTCTTACCTTACAAAAATGTTTGCCAAACCATCACATATTGTTAGAAAAGTAAGGCATATGTTGTCGAAAGTATATTTATAGAGCTGGAGAAATGGCTCAGTTGCTCTGAGCACTTACTGCTCTTGATGAGGACCCAAGTTCAGTTCCTAGAACCCACACTAGACTGTTCACCTTCACCTGTAACTCTACCTTTAGTGCCTCTGATAATGTCTCTGATATCTGGGACACCTAAACATATGACGTGAACACATACAAATGTATGTACACTGACATTGAAAAGTCTTTTTAAAAATTATTGATATGATATATTCTAATCTGCACTATGAAGAGGAATATTTACTATGTTTTCAAACAAGCCAAAGAACTTTTTCATTGCACTGCTGTTTTGCATGCCTGCGAGATTTGTGTGAACCAGGCAATTGCCCTTCTGTCTGCCTTACTACAGTGCATATGAAATCTTCACTAGCAAATTGCCAAAATTTGTTATTTGTTTCTCTAGCTCTCTCTTAGAAACTATAGAAAACTCGAGGAACAGTTTTGCCTCATTTAAATTTCTACAGTAAACTCCTTAACAGAAAATGTTTATAGAGAAATGTTGGCAAGATAAATTTGTATCTGCACCAACAGCCCATGTTTTGTTTATGAGATGGATGATTAGCTCTGTTCCTGGTGAATGTGCATATTAACATTCACATAACAACAAGCTCGTGTTTCTGCTGGAGCCTATGGAAGACTGGGAGCCCTTTTGTCAGCAAAGAAGCATTGATAGAGCCAAACCTTGATTTCACATTACAAAAAGGCATTAGCTTTTAGTTGCCTATTCATGCAACATTATTGCTTGATGAAAGGATATCAGGTTCTGTTTCTAGATTAAAAACCGTTTAAATTTCATAATAATTTAATGTGTGAGTAATACAGTTAAACATCATTTTATTTTTTTAACTTTTATTCTTCTCTCATACATTACATACTGATCAGTTTCCCCTATCTCTCCTCCCTGTTCCCATAACCCACCTGTCCCCCAGATCAACTCCTTCTCTGTTTTAAACACACACAGACAGTAAAATAATAAATAAATAAAAAAGCAGACCTCCCCAAAATATCACTGAACATGGCTTTAAATCATACAATAAGACTGAGAATATACTCTCAAATCACAGCTGAACATGGCAGCCCAGTAGGAGGAATGAGGTCTCAATTGCAATCAAAAGAATCAGAGATACTCTCTACTCTCATCATTGGAATCCCTCAAGAACACCAAGCCACAACCATAAGATATATGCAATGACCTAGTTCAGACAGACAGAGGGTCTTTGTTGCTTCAGTCTCTGTGAGCCCCTATAAGACCTGCTTAGTTGATTCTGCGGGCCAGTTTCTCTTGATGTCCTTGTTCCTAAACATCATTTTAAAGGGAACTGCTCATCAGAAGCAAAAGCTGTGACAGACAGGCTCATACTGACATTTGAGAATCAAAGAGTAACCATGAGATAAACATTAATTATTTGAAGCTTGAACTCTATAGGAACCTGGCTTTAATTGAATTTGTCATTGAGTAAAACTGCATATTTGAAACATTTAATTGTACTAAGTAAGGTAATCCAGACCCAGAAACACAATTACTGTATATTCTCTCTCATGTGGGGGTCTTAGCCCAGAACATTTCGATTGTTGTGTTAAACTTGGAGCACCTGTGAAAACCAGGAGACTAGAATGGGGCCAACAGTGTGTTTGATATGGTAGAACACATATGGAATGGAGGGACAAACGAAGGATAACTGGAGAGTGAAGTTTAGATGGGGAGAAAGATGAAAAGGTAAGAACGAGAAGTGAGTGAGAGACGGATAACTAGCACTAGAGTGTTTGGAAAATCTTATAGAACCTTATTAAAGATATAAATATATATGTATATATGTGTGTATGCATATAATAGTTACTAAATATTATAATAAACGTAGGTTTAGGTAAAGGTACCCAACACAGAGGAATAATGCCCCCCAAAACCATAGGCTGTTAAACAAACCTCCCTACACCCACCATAGGATACTTCCCTTTGGGTATCTCAGAGATCCCCCAAAATACAATATAAACTTTTGCCATTGATTTTGTCTTTGCAGCAGAGTTTATGGTAAGATACTTTTGCCAAAGAACGTGTAGAAATCAAGTTGGTAGTGACCTTGAAGTTTCCTTCTTGCCAGCTAGCTATCATAGTACCAGAAGACTCTTTAGACATATCCATGGGCCAATCTGATCTAAGGAATTCTTCCTGATACGCTTCCTTTTCAGATGACTCTAGACAATGTTGAACTGAAAATAAAATCTAACCAGGAGGTCATAAGCTGAAAGGAAGACCATCCTACCATTGTTTTGTGAAATTGAGATAGTTTCACTGTGCATTCTAAATATTCCTCTTTATATCCGCAGATCAATGCAGCTTTCGGCCCTTCTCAGAGAAACTTCTTTTCCCCGGCAGCAGGCAGAGGTTAATACAGGCACGCACAAAGATTATGACTGTGGAGGACCCAGCCTTAAACAGACACTGATATCACATCACACACCCCAAGATTTAGAGAATATCATGGGACAGGCGGTGAAAAGTTTGTAAGAGCCAGAGGTTGAAAAGGTTGTTATAAAGCGCTGGCTTCTGGACGTGATACGGCCATTTCACTTAGGACCTCACTACAGCTGTGGTAACCCACTCAAAACCTACACAAGAGCAAGTTACTCAACATTCCAGCATCCTGGGAGGGGCAAGCAGGCCACATCCCTACCTGAGGAACTAGTAGTAGTAGATGACTACTGAGAGAGGGATTTTCTTCAGAGAAATGACCCCTCAGAGATCTCCCATGCTCCAGTGCATGGTCCTACATCCACGAGTATTTGACAGCATTAATTGGGATCAGTGGTTATGACAAAGTCCTATTTTTAAGGACATAAGCTTAGAGTAGGAGGTGTTGGGAAAGAATCTGGGAAGAGTTGGAGAGTTGAGATGATATTTTCAGATGTAGACAGCTATGAAATTCTAGAATAAACAAAACATACATAAAACGTCTCCATATAAGCACTCTTCCTGTTTGTTTGGTGATCTTCACAATAACTTAACTTTCATATATTTACTTATTCTTCTCAGGTTCTCTGTATCCTCCCCACTTCTTCCTCATCTCAGCTCTGTTTTATGACATTTATAGTATAGGACAAGTTTCCTGAGAATTCATTATAGAATTAAGAAAACATATGGGGAAAAGGGAGAGTTTTTGTATCCAAAGAAATTTTTTAAAATAAAAGCCCACACCAGAACATGAGAGTATAAATTCTATCAAATCTGAGAAGGGGTTTGAGATTCCAGAAAGTGTGGAATTTCAACATTTGGAAGGATCCAAATGTTATACCAATTCCTTTTGGGCCTCTGGCCAGATTATACATCAGGCGTTGGAACAAAGGTGAATGGGAACCACCATGAGTTCATATGTTCCTAACTAAATTGTATCCCTGAAGGTTATCAAAGAGAAACTCCCCTGTACTCTCTTGAGATGAGTAGGCAATAAAATGTGACTCAAACAGTGAAGTATCCCTGATAGAGTCTATCAGAGTTATAAGTCATCAACAGCTTAAGCAATACAGTTCAAGCTAGGATTTACCATTGATTTGTTGAGAAATAGCACAGGGTACAAGAACTCTATATAAACTATATATTTTAATTAGAGTATAATCTAATCTTTAAACAGGATAGGGTTATACATTGACCTTCTAATGAGACAACAGATTTACAGAATATAACATATGTATTATTGTATAGTCAGATTTAAGAAAATTCATATTTCTCTAGCCACAACCATTGATGGGGTAAACACATGATATTGCATAATCACCAACAAATGGGTGGAATGCAGAGCTCTAATTGGATGGCAGGTTTTTTTTCTTTTAAAATGTTGTCAAAAAATTTAAATATTGTCAAATTTCAAGTTCACTAATCACTCATTCTTTCAGATATCTGAATTATTTGAGGCTTACTGCTAAAATCCTTAATGCTAAAGCAACATTAAACTCATCTCAGCTGACTTTGTTTGCTTTCTTTCTGAAGAATAAAATCACCTCTAATACAGCTGTGTTAGCTATTTTTCTCCTTGCTGTGACCAATCAGAAATAATCGGAGAGGTAATAATAATAAGAGAGGCAATGTTTGCTTTGGCCTACGATTTGAAGAGCCATAGTCAATTGCTAAGGGTAAAGCAATTTGGGAGTGTGACTAGCTGAGAGATAGGGAACAAGAGTGTGAGGCTGCTTACAGCTGGGTGAACCAGGAAGGAGAAAGGGTAAACCTTAAGTAAACCTTAAAGCTCACTTCCTAGAAGCCAATTTCCTCCAGCAATAATCAACCTCTTAAAAGTTCCCATAACTTGACAGTCTGAAGTTTTTTAGAAAGCTGGAATCTCAACTGAGAAAGAGTCCCCACCATAATGGTTTTATGGATAAGCCTGTGGAATATCTCCTTGATTAATGGTTGATGTGGATAGCCTTATACCACAGTGGGTAGTCCTAGATGATTTAAGAAAGATGAGCAAGTCATTAGGAGCAAGCAATTAAGTAGCATTTTTGAATGTTATTTGTTGCATTTCCAGACTACAGGTCCTTTTCATGTGTCCTTGTCCTCACTTTCATCAGTGATGGACTAATAAATTGTAAGGTAAAATGAACTCTCAACCCCAAGTTGCTTTCGTTCATGGTGCTTTATCACAGCAATAGAAACCCTAACTAAGACAATAAAGAACAACCACATGTACTACATGCAGCAAAGTTAGAGAAAAAGAACTACTCAAGCATGTTGGAGTCTATAGGAAGCCATTACAATTGTAGATACAGGATATGGAGCTACAGGGCTTGGAGCTAGCCCTTGTGTGTTTCAGTCTGGCTTTTATCCTTCTGTGTTAGCTGAGCTCGTCTATACTCAGGTTCTCTTGCAGCTCAGCATTCTAATCACCATTAATAACAACTACAAATCAGTACTTTTCATCTGATCTTTATATAAAGTCCAACTCCAATTCAGCTTGTGAAAGCTTTTGGAATACGATCATTTAACTCCAGAGTCTTCTATATAAATCTAGTATCACACCAACCTTTGCTCTGATCAAACTTATTTACTCTATTTGCCTAGTAGCTCAGTAGGTGTGACCTTTGGCAACTATTTATACTTCAGTTTACAATAATGTATAAAATGTGATAATGAGGGTTATCACAAGGATTAAGCTAATAAGGTCACCAAGACTCATGTATTTGTTCTCTAAGTTAACTCAACTGAGACGCTGATGATAAGACTTACCTTTCCACTTAACAAAAGTTAAGACTGAAAACAGTTAATGCATGGTCACAGAGCTTTAAATTTTGGAAGTCGAGAATATGACAACGAAGCCTGGTTTCAGAAGCCATTTTGAAAGATATATGAGCATCATCCTTCACCATCTCCTAGACTACTATATGCCATGTACGACAAAACTAGAAGCATATGGCCCTGCTACAGAGGCATTCTAGAAATATTAAAAGACAACCAGCAATAAAGGTGATATGAAACAAATAAAAGAGGTCTATCTATTGGATACTTAATAAGATTTGCCTAGTAAGTTCTATCAAGATCAGATCTAGAAGAAATTAAGTCTTTCAGGAGGATTTTAAAAACCTTGCCCTAAGGAGCCTTACCCAGGTGACAACTTGGACAAAGAAATCCTTGCCAACTGGATAAAAGTGAAGAATAAACAACAAAAAAGGCCACCACGCAGAGGCACAAGGGTATGCAGAAATATGGAGGTAAGAGACAAGATGGCTTTCAAAGGAGCTTTATTATGTTGAAGCAACAAATTCGAACGAAGTAGAAACAGTTGAGGTAGGCTCTGCTATGCATCCAGTACACAATGCTAGGCAAAAAAGTTATACATTTTTAAGGTATTCATCATGAGAAACTATTGATCATTTTCAGAGGGAGGGAAGAACATGATCTGATATATTCCTTTTGTTCTTCTTCTAAACCTTCTTGAATGTCACCAGGGCAATGAAAATTACTTTGGCAGCAGGAAACAAGCTGCCATGAGAACACAAAGGCAGAGCAGGCAGTTCAAAGGCCCCTGGATCAATACACAGAACACACAGCGACCCCCCATTTATCTGGTCTGCTTGCATAGCATTTCTGAGCCCTGACTGACGGTGCTGTGAGCACTCACTACATACTTCCTAGTAAATACTTCTACCTTGTAGATTATCAAGTGTAAAAATCTGAGGTTAATATAGGGAACAGTCGTTGCTTTATTGTTGATGACTTTGATATCATTTCTGCTACTGTTCCTGGTTTTTCAGTACTAAATTCGCATGGTCCTCCCATCCTTTAGTCACCTCTGACAGTCGTGTACATCTCGTTCTTATTTTCAGCCTTCTCTCCGCTGTTCTTTGGATGATACTGCAAACCAGGACAGCAGAACTTTGCAGTGTTCTGGCTGAAAGCTCTGTCTGAGGTCCCTCTTCTGACAATGATCTCTCTACACAGTCCGTATGTTTACACATTTTTTGATTTTTTTCTTTTTCATTTTTCAAGATAGGATTTCTCTGTGTAGGTCTAGCTGTTCTGGAACACACTCTGTAGACCAGGCAGGCTTCAAACTCACAGAGATTCACCTGCCTCTGCCTCCTGAGTGCTGGGACTAAAGGTGTGCACCATCACTACCTACTGTTTAGACAATCTTCATTCTCTAACCCTCAATTTCCTTCTATTTTCAAATAGACTTATTCTCTAAAATGCTTTTCCACTCTGACAACGTCAAATGACGCCACACTTTTGGTGGCGTACTTTTCTATTCAGCCTGCTCCATTCTTGAATCTCAATCACATTATCGAAATCACAGAGAGGCAGAAAAGAAGGATGTCACTGTAGAATGATAGTTTAAGAGAAATTGCTGGGCAGTGGTGGTATACACCTTTAATCTTAGCACTTGGGAGGCAGAGGCAGGCGGATCTCTGTGAGTTCGAGGCCAGCTTGGTCTACAAGAGCTAGTTCTAGGACAGCCAGAGCTACACAGAGAAACCCTATCTCAAGAAACGAGAGAGAGAGAGGGAGAGAGGCAGAGGAAGAGAGAGAGAGGGAGAGAGATACAAGAAAAAAGAAATAGAGAAGGGAGCAAGACATATCTTTGTCACTTTCTTTTTTCTTTTTCTTTTCTTCTAAGTTTTTAGGAATGTGAGGTTTTTGGCTGATTTATGCTTGGTGGACGGTGAGAGACTTCTGAAAGAATGAACAGAAATAAAAAGAGGAGAAACATGATTGAAAATAACAGAAGATCCAGCCAGTTAGAAAGTCTGCTATGTTGCCAGCACAATTCTTTGCACTCAAGTTGGAATGTCAAGAGGTTGTGTCAGCAGCTCAGACCGACTGGCATCTCACGAGGTGTGTTGATGCTGTGGTTGTCTCTGGAACATGAAACTCGAAGGTACTGGTGACAATAGGTGAGTACAATGTCACTGAGACCTATATAATCAGAAGCCTTTTCCAGAATCGCAAAGTTTTAGTGATTATGACATCGATTGTTTCACCAAGGAAGCACCCGCCGCTGGAACATGCCGCCCAGAAATGTGGAAAAAAACAAAGGAATGGAGGAATATGTGTGTTTGAGGATGTTTTTTCTTTACTTAAGCCTAAGACATCTTTATAATACCGTCTCTATTAGAATAATACATAGTTTTATGTGACCAGGCTTTCTCTCATTTGGGAAATGTCCTCAGAATGCAGCAAACACATACAGTAAGGTGCTTCGTGAACTTTCAAAGGCCTCCAAGAACTGAAGACAGTAAGTCATTCAGAAGGCGTTGGCGGCAAAACTGACAGAAGTGAGCCGCACACCCTAATCAAATGATCCTTTCTTTTAAGAAAGTCATAAACCCGTCAGTAAGACCCCAGTCTGCTCTAACACATCAGTAGAATGTGTACTCCTAACTCTTGAGGGCGGACACGAGTGTCATGTGACAAGCTGTTATTTTTAAGTAAACTGACAGTTGAAGCGTGAGCTAAATGACCACCAGGTGGCAGTCTGGTCACGCTTAATTCCGGGGCCGCGTCCCCCATTCACCTGAGTCTTGTTTTCAAGGACGGAAAACACAGAGCGAGTAGGAATGAGCAGACTACAGAAGTATGGAAAAGTAATTTACGTCTTTTAAACTTTGTTTATTTTTGCTTTAAATCAGTTTTAGTGTTTGTGTATGTGTGCATGTGATGTGCACACTTTATGTATGTGTGTGAGATGTGTATCTGTGTGTCTATGTGCTGTGTGTATATGTGTACTGCTGTTGTTTCATTTGTTTATTTGGTTAGGTTTTGGGTTTTTTGTTTGTTTGTTTTTTTCCAACCGAAAGAAGTACTGCTGGCTTACAGAGCCCATACGTCTGTCTGACCCCACTGATGGAGCCTGGGAAACCTCAGACCACACGGAAGTCAAGATTTCAGTCAAGAAGGGAAGGGGCACAACCCATTTTTTGATCATAGCTGCCGCTTCGACTTGGAGTCCTACTGCCCTTGATCAAAGAACTTTTTCTCTAACGTGTTTATTACCATTACAGTTTAAAGTAATTGAAATATTACCTCAGCTTTATTTGTTTTATTTCTCATTTTAATTTAATGTTCCCATTTAGCACATTCTTTCAATGAACTCGGTATACACTTTAAACAATTTCTTTTACTAAAAATTTAGCAAAGTCAAAAATAAAAGCATTTGATAAATGCAGCTGATATTGTTGGATTTTTCCTTTAAAAATCCATAGAATCTTAGTTTTAATGTATACTGAATGAGGACAGATTTTAAAATAATATCAAATCAAAGGAGAAGCAGAACAGCACAATCGCATCACCCTCACAAAAGCTTTGCATTTTATAAAATGCCCGGGATATGATAGAATTATTTTGTAAAATGGGATTTTTCTTCACATATCGATTTTTCTGTAATTAAAAAGTTAACAATGTAATATATACATTTTCTATAAAAATATATGACACAAATGTGAATTATTTTACAATACTCAGTTGTATACTTGTGCCATGACATCTTAATCGTTAATATCTTGCAAGAAAACAGTTAAAGACGGGTGGAAAGCGAAGGATGGGGCTGCAGTTCAGAAGAGGATGGAAGAGCAAGAGACAATGGCGGAGCTCTGTGAACAGTGCTGGGTGAAGGCAGAGAAGGAGAAAGAGAAGACCCATGTGGGTTTCACCATCAAGCAGAGGACTCCATTCCATTCTCATTAACAACTCTCGGAGCATCAGACTTTATCTCTGCTCCTTGTCTCAAAGGCTAGTGCATTTTCTCCACTGGTACAGTAAAGAAAGTAAAAAGAACAGAGAACGATAGTGAAATTATTCGCTGGTCTCAGTTACAGAGAAGAATGTATTCCTACTGTTTAGATTAAGCCCAAAGACTTAATCTAAAGGAAAGTTGAGTGACAACAAAGGCATAAATTTATTTATGATTCCCTCTGTGATCTTGAGAAGAAATCATACAGAATGGTGCCTATGAGATGTGATCATATACAAGGTTATAAAATATAACACACAGATGCAAGCATTTTGTATTTAGTATGTGCAGATGCAGTAATGTATCAGGCTATACACTGAATTAGAACAGATTGTGAGATTAGGGGGTTAAGAGTATGGTAAAAGAATAATTTGAGGTACTACTGAAGAATTTTTAACGTCAAGGGTTTTTATAGCAAGATACCTATCTATATATTATATAATATATAATTCACATATAATCAGACAAATGTGGTTTTGTTATATAGCCCAGATTAAGCTTGAACTCTACAATCCAACAGCCTCAGCCTCCCAAGACTAGGATTGCACCATATATTGTTCTTTAATAAATAAAAATAGATAGATAAAATGACAAAATGCCACCTATCTAAATCCAGATGGGTCATGAACAAAAGTAAAGACGAATTCCCTAGTGTGCGACGCACTGTTGAGAGGAGCCATGCCTGTCTCCACTGGCGCTTTCTCCGACAGCCTCAGCTGGTCTTACAATTTATGTTTCATTTGATGTCTTGTAGCTCCCCTGGGATACTCTGGGCTTTAAGGCTCCATCGAGGGAAATCATTTTGTGAGGCTCACATTTAGATCTCTTTAACTTCAAATAACTGCAGATGTCAGCATTAGGCTTCATGGGGGAATGAGTGGATCCCTGGACTTGAGTCGTTAAAATGAAAGGCATTGGAAATTTTTAAATACAGAAGATTTTAAAATGAAACCATCTTCTCTGTAGCATAAGGGGATGGTAAAACAAAACTAAAGAAATATTAAATTCTCCAACTAAACCTGTTCCAGAAATCAAAGGGAGTGAGTTAGGACTAACCCACTGTAACGTTCCCTCAAATATCAGTACGTGGACTCCTCGGAGATTTCAAAGATGATAATAAAGTTTGGGACCCACTGAGAATATTTCTTAAAGGCTTAATAGCAACTGTATTTTCAGTGATGAAGTGAAGTTTAAGTTAGCTACACACAAGAGATTTTTCTGCCTGCAATCACCTCGGCTGCTTAGATCCCAGTGAAACTGATGGAGAAACTCGTGCTTTAATAACAGTGAGAAAACAAAACTGCTTAAGAAACAGAAGTGTTGCTTTATCTTTCCTAGTTAGATTTTAAGTTAACATTAAAAACACACGCACACACACACAATGAGTTTCATTATGGGATTTGCGTGCATACTTTCCTCTAGTTTGACCTCGTCCCACTGATCTCTTCTGTCCCCCTTCTCCCATCTTCCTCGTCCACTTTGCTCCACCAAGGCCCGTTTTAGGCTTCCTTATCCTATATGATTTGTTACCCTTTCTCTCAACTTTCCACTTAAGATGTCTTTTCTTTTATTGTGGCCCCTCCTGCTTTCATTTTACACACACACACACACACACACACACACGCCCACCTCTACTTAATCTTAAACCGAGGTTCCACGCATGCGAGAGAACACTAAGTACCTTCATTTTTTCCTTGGCTTATTTCACTGGGCAGAATGATTCCAGCTCCATTCAGTTTCTGCTGATGTTATGACTTCATTTTTCTTTCTGTGCAACAAAATTCCAATATATACGGTGAATCAATAATTTCAGTTTTTGCTGGATAGTTTTTTAGTCAAGTATTTTATAGTAAGCCACACATATGTTTGTTTTGAGGCAAGGGCTTGTTGTATAGCCTAAAGTGGCTATGAATATGAAATCTGTTTTTTTTTTCCAATGGAAATACTCTTTCTTAGAATCAGGCAGAATCTTTACTGAGAACTCTTGTAAGTATCTGTGGTAAGGAGATTTCCTAACACTCTCCACCAGAGACCAGGTCTGTTCAAGGGGAATGAAGCGTGTTTGGAAAGTTGGTCTCACTAAGTGGCTAACAGAAGGTTTTAAGGTGATCATGAGGACTCCACTTAGTGATGAATACCTTTGGATGACTCTGATGTTTTTAAAGTTCTACAATAAGAAGATTATCCCCTTTTCTTTCACAAAACCACCACATTTCTGTAGAAAAATATTGAAAACTTGATTCAATAAGGCACTAATGTTAAAAAACAATTATTTTAGAGACTCTGCTAAACCACTGGAGAAACTCAAGAAGAAAAAGCTTGTTCCACATGTCAAGCAATTTGTAAGTCAGGTTTGTATGATATAGCATAGGGTCATACAGCGGAAGGCAAAGAACTATTGTTATACAGACAGAAGAAGCAAAGGGCCTTATGACCTAAGAAAAATGTGAGCTTGTCTTTAGAGATGTAATGAAAATTCTTAAATGGAAAGAAAGTGGAATTCAATTGACAGAGGAGTGTGTGAGCAAGGGCATGGGAGCAGGAAACACCCATGGTAAAGACAAAGGATGGTAACATGGTATAATGTTGGAGCTGAGGTGTAGGTGAGTTTAGTGGGAGTAAATCCCAAAGCTAGAAAAATGAAATGCTCTAAGTTCTAATATACAGATGCTTCACTCTGCACCCTCATGAGGTGCTGCTCTGGAATCTTAAGCAAGAAATGCTTGCTGTTTTAAGTTTTAGAACGATTTACCTGGCTACAACAGTTAGTAACTTGGAGGCCAGGAAACCCATTGTGAGAATAATTCCAGTGGCAGATGTTGAAACCCGGAAATTGTACATTACTGAAGGGAAAAGCATATGGTTTGGTTACAAAACATCTGTACTTCAGAGAGGTGGGCACTGAGGGTTTCCCTGGAGTCGTTATCATTCTTGTTACTGCCAGTTAGGAAGTTCTGAAGTATTTTGTTTCTAGTCCAACCAGAACGTTATGGAAACATACTTGAATATACGCCTGCTTTTTGTGTTTGGGGGATGTCAATCGTGCCCTGCACATGCAAAATGAAAAAGCATGGTAAGCTCAAGGCCCAGAGCTCTTGCGTCCAAATGCTACTCTGTCTTTTATAGTACCTACGGTACAGCCAAAGAAGGGGGTTTAATTGTCACTGCCTCTACACCGGTAAATGTGATCCCTTTGTCTCATTGCAGGAACGGTTCCTAAGTTTACTGTGGGAAGTTAATTTTGAGTTAATTTTCAGGTTTAATCACTGTGGTTTAAAACAATGTAAAATGTGTCCCAGAAGCTTCTGTGCTGGAACGCTCTGTCCTCAGCTGGGAGCAGGCCTTGAGGGGGAGCCTAAGTGGAAGAAGCAGGTTACCTGTGTGAGACTTAAGATTCTATAGTCTTTCCCACTTCCTGCCTACTCTCTGCTTCCCAACTTCCGCATGTTCCTGAAGTCATGCCGTCTTGGCCATGATGAGCTGTGTTCCCGCAAACAACAAGCCTCAATAATTCCTTTCTGATATAAGTTGCTTCTCATCAGGCATGTGGTTATCGCAATAAGGTAAACAAGTACAATGCAGTAATACATAATGTAATTTAGCTGGAAGCAACTTTTCAGATTAAGGGAAAGATCTTTCCTAATATCTGCTTCCTTGATTCCCAAAATTATAAGGTGTTTTACATGCTGTTCTGCCTTCTGGCTTATTTTATAAATGGAAGGCCAAATGGCTGCCCTTTGAATTCTGATCTTGCTGGTAGGATTTTCCTGGAAGTGTTATACCAAAAAATTGAATGTTTTTGATCCTACAATTTGCTGAGATAATTTTCGAGAATACTTTCACATGCCACCTAGACATCTTACCACTTCCTTTAGAATGCTTCCAAATAACCCTGGCTGGGGAAGAAGTGAAGAGAAATAAAGGGTCAGACAGAGACAAGAAGCAAAAGGCCCATAAAATCCCAGACAACGGGCAGAAACAAGACCAAGCTGACTTTTCTGGGGAGAAACTATGTTGCCTGGTGATTTGTCTTTGCTCTGGATGGAAGGGCACTAGATCACATCCGTCCTTTCACTCCTTCTAGTTTTCCTTCCCATTTATTTACGCCTTCTTTTCCATGCCACATGCAAAGGTTCTGAAGCATTTCCAAAACCAGACATATTTTTGGTAGTTAATCAGAGAAAGAATATCACAAGGACTTAGAGCTTCCTTGCATGTGGATCTGCCACTGGAGGTGACACAGACGAGGGTTGGCAGTGGTGGATTATTACACTGCTCTCCAGAGTGCATGTGTCACACCAGATATACTCCGCATGAGCATAGTACACTTAACTTCAGAGTTATGTGATCGATAAATGCAGCTCTGGAGTATATGACCTTATCTCTTTTTAACTTTCCTAACAAAAATATACCCAATGCACTCCAAAACACCTCCTGTGACAGTAGCTAACATTGGACTTCCTTGAATTTTGCGAGGACTTCCTTGAATTTAGCAAAGACCTTCTTCATCGTGAACTGAAATTGCTCTGCCTGTAGGTGATTCCATTTTCCTCCTTCTCTACTCTCTTACATAAAACAAGGAAGATGCCTTTTGTCTATGGTGGGGTTTGCTAGCATTGCAGCAATACTATCATAGCTCCTTCAAATTCTTCTTTCCCTAGAAAAGAATTTCCTTGTTCTAAAATTCTTATATCTTGCATCTAGCTACAGCCCAGAAGTTCACAGTCCTATTTTTCATATCACTCAGAACTATATCCAATTCTTTTTAAAACATTTTATGGTTATTAAAGAAAAACTAGACTATATAACAACAAAAGTATAGTTTTGGATTACCTATGCAGAATTTCTATGCAAAAATACTCACTTTCATGTTTTACCATGTAGTCTTGCAAAATTATTTACATTCATACAAACACAGCTAAAGTTTAGCAGCATATTTAAATTAAGCTAGACTTGAAATAGCATCTGAAGGCCTACACCAGAAATCACTGTGGAAAAATGATTTCCCGTGAAGTTTCACTTGACCACAGCTCACAGATCACATGTCTTGGTTTCTCCTGCTGTGTCTGAGCTCTCCTACTTTCTCTTTCTTGTCATTCATTTAAAAATCATAGGTGGCGGTGGAGTAGGGGGATAGGAGGGGGGTATTAAGGCCTGGAGGTGTAGCTGAGCTGTAATTCTTTGTTTAACTTGTAGGAAGCCTATTTTCCCTTTACATGTTAGATGTTTGCATGTAAAAAAAAGTGTGCGCACAAACATACACACACATTCATACACAAAATTTTTCAATATTATAAACATTCTCTGTGTCCTTTGCAAGTATCTGGTCCTTATGAAAGATTTCAGGCAGTTTCCCAGTTGCAAACTCAGGCTGTCCCTCAGTATTCTTTGCTACACAGAGCTCTTCACTGAGCATGAGCTGAGGAAATTCAGAGAGCAGTCAGGAGCCCCTCCCTATGAAGAAAGGAGCAGTCACCTCCAACATCACCATTCTGAGACATGGTTTCAATTGACTTCCTTCAATGGGTTACAGTGTCCCCAGATGTGGTACGACAGGTGAGAAGCACATCAAAGATTGGAAAATTGGGCTAGTAGAACAGGAACCAACATCCAGATTACTGTACTGGAGTTTTAAGAAGGGAAGGAAAAATACCTTTTCTATACTTCTTCATTAACACAGTCTAGTAAAAATCTGCAGTGGAATTAGTGACTCACAATGTGAACATATTCTTGGAAGGTTTTAATCCTCAAAGGAATCAATCTGTTTACATCACGGAATATGCTGCAGTAACAATTTTGCCAAATCTTCCTGGCTGACAGGAAAGGAGGCTGATGGGCAGCTGTCCCAGAGAGCTCCCCTATGCAGCACCCCAGAGATCCAGGCTTCTTTCGTCTTGAGACTTCACTTATTTAACACATAATATCCTTGTTTGTCACGGAAGGGGAACAAATGCCACAAACAATCATTCGTGTATATTACAGTCATGCCTGGACTGGCATATGTTAGTCTTTTTCTCACGTGCATTGATCTCAAGCTAACTTAAAGATGTTTGGAAAGATGGTTGACTTATGTGCTTAGTGGAAGAGAAGAGTGATGACTTAATACCTACCCGGCCTTGGCCAAACACCCTGTGTCATTTGGGAGTATAGGGGAAGTTTGACAGATGATGTACTGGTGCGGGTGAATTGTCTGTATTCTGTCAATCATGTTTTAAATAAACGCTGATTGGCCAGGCAGGAAGTATAGGCAGGAAAACCAGACAGGAAGTAGAAATAATGCAATGAGAACAGGAGAA
>LOEQ01003837.1:0-32060 GCA_001685075.1 Bramus lutescens
ATGGGGTACTGGGCGGGACAGAAACCCCAACAAGCCGGCCCTCATGTTACAGAAGGGGAAACAACACATCAAACTTGTCCATTCATTTGTGAATGAAAAAGTATTACACTTTCAAAAGGTGGGAATGCCCCCTAAGTTTCTACTTCATTTGTTTACTATTCTTTTTAAATGAGTATACAAATGACATATTCAACTATGAATGCTGTGGTTGGATTCCATTTCCAGTTTCGTGAGGAACCTCCACACTTGTTCTATAGTGGCTGGTTTGTATTTCCACTAGGTAGCAATTTTTGCCTGTTTCCTTGATTATAGCCCTTTTGACTAGGGCGAGAGGCTCACAATGCAGGGTTTTATTAGCATTTCTCTGATATCTAAGGACATTCAACATTTTGTTTGCATATTATCTATTGACCACTAGAATTTCTGCTGTTGAGTGCTGTCTATTCATTGGCCTATTTACTGATGGGATGATTTTAGAATTTGGCTGTTTTATTTATTGAGTTCTTTATTCTAGACATTAATTCAAATATACGTTGGCAAAGGTTGTCTTCCATCTGGAGGCTGTTCTTTCACTGTTTCCTTTGCTGTGCTCACCATGTTTCTGATTATGTAAAACTTAGCATTTTTTATTTAATTAATTTATTTCTATGTCCTGATCACAGCCTCCCCTTCCTCCTCTCCTTTCATCCCCTCCTCAACCTTCCCTTTGCTTCCCCTCCTCAATCCACTCCTCCTCCATATTTACTCAGAGAGGGGCAGGCCTCCCATGGGCATCAGCAAGACCAAGCACCTTCAGGCAAGGCAATTCCTCATGAGCTAGCCATAGCACCAGGGATAGCCTCTGCTCCACTGCCAGGATTTCCACAAATAGAATAAGCTACACAGTTGTCACATATACTCAGAAGGCCTAGGTCAGTCCCATGCAGGCTCCTTGTTTGTTGGTTCAGACTCTGATCCTGATCCCCTGGCTCCTACAATCCTTCCTTCCTCTCCTCAGCAGGACTCTCTGAGCTCAGTCCAATGTCTGGCCCTGGGTCTCTGGATCTGCCTCCATAAGGTTCTCTGCTGAGACCTGGGGAAGTCACCAATCAGATTGCAGGGGATCCTTCTAGTCTCTGGGGAGTTTCCCTTGCATCAGGCTTCTACCTGACCTCATGAAATTCCCCTTTCCAGTAATTTCTCTCAGCACTCTCCCCCATTCCCCCCCCTTTGAACCCTCAAGTCCCCATGCCCACCTGCACCCACTCCTCCCAGGAGATCTACACTTCCCCTTTCCAGGGAGATCCATGTGTATCCACTTGGACCCTCCTTATTACTTAAACTTAATATTTTTTAAAATATTTATTTTCTTATTTTAAGATAGTTCCTTTAATTCAATGTTTTATGAGAAGTCATGGGAGTTCCAAGTTAGTTCAGAATTTCATTTCTTCATGTAGAGGGCAAATACTCAAATGACAAGGAAGAAGAGAATGAAGAAAATCCACCTGCTAGACATTGATGAAAGAACCCAAGATACCCCACCTTTATGAGAAAGAATTGGTGTTTGTTTGCCATACAAACTGCATGTATATGTTTCAACTGAAACATGGTATTTTAAACAATGATATTTGGCATAAAATTTGCCAGGTCCTAACAGGGCAAGACAATCCTAGCTGTATGAGTAAGACATGAAGTTGTGTAAAGATGTAGAAGAAACAAAAATATATAAAAAAGCTTAAGCAAAACAGTAATGACCACAAACTGCAAAGGTTGCAGGTAAAACAGGCTGTTATTCATCAGCACTGGGAAAATATCATTGTAGGTGTGGTGGTTTGAAAAAGAATGGCTCCTGTAGACTCATATATATGAATGCTTAGTCATCAGGGCAAGCACAAATTGAGAAGGATTAGGAAGTGTGGCTTTGTTGGATGAAGTGTGTCACTGGGGGTAGGTTTTTAGCTTTAAAAACCCCAAGCCAGGCCCAGTGCCTCTCTCACCCTGCTGCCCGCGGATCTGAATGTAGAACTGCCACTTCCTTCTATAGCACTGGTCTGTCTGTGTGCCATTATCCTCCCTACCAGGGTAATAATGAACTAACCCTTTGAAATGGTAAGCAAGCCTCAGTTAGATGCTTTTTAAAAATGGGTTGCTGTGGTCATGGTGCCTCTTCATAGCAATAGAAGAATGATAAAGACAATAAGGGTCTCTAACTCAGGGCAAGAGTTTAGTACAAAGAAGAATCTAAGCAGGTTAGATATCTATTTAAAAATAATTCATAGTGGGGAATCTACATTTGACTCATATCTTGCTATTTAAATTCTAAATCTCTTAGAAAAAGTTATTTATAAAGAAACCATTCTGTGGGTGATACTATTCTATATTACTTTCAATTTCTTAGGAACTACGTAAGCCACCTTGTTAAGAGGAATCAGCTGTTATCATTGCTCACATGCTAAAATCACCAGCCCTTCCACATGATACAAGCTGCTGGGAAAAGATCCAAGGGGCTCGATAAGGTTATGAAACTGAAAGGTATATTTGTGTTGATTAAGGTAAAACCAGTTTGACTTATAGAAAATTTCAAAAATGTTTTGCTTTGACATTTATATTTATTATTATTATTATTAATTATTATGAAATCAAGTGACCTTTGACACAATTGAAACTGAAAGTGATATACAGCTTTCAATAAAGGGTTTCATTAAATATTAATGACTAGGGAAGGCTACCTGTTGAAAACGAACATTTGCCTTAGTAATGGAAGTAGGGAAGGAAATAGGGCAGGGGAAAGCAGGAGTCTTCTGTCACTTCCAGCTATTTTCTCAGTCTGACATTTTGTTTTTCTGTTCACTATTATATCACATGTAGGACTTTGGGTTGGGCATAGACCTTCATATGAACACCCCAGCTGTAACACTGGATGACAGTGCTCCCGAGACACATGATGTCTTTAATTCTTATTCTCTGTGAAGCATGGCAACCTGCTGTCTTCTGCATCATGCTTTATCATGGCCCAGTACACGTGGCTTTCCAAAAATCAATTCCTCTTGCAAATCTGCATTACAATTTTCCCTACTCTATGCCATGTATGACAAGTTCTAGAAACATTTTAAGCCAAAGTAAATATATACAGCAATTTTCCCTCAAGTCTATAACCACAAGTGCAGATGTGTAAAAATAGGTACATGTAATTCTATAGTCTGCCCTTTATTTAATAGTTTTGAGATTTTCTGTATATTCATATACATACACCTTCATGCTTCAATGCAGGTTTTCCCTAATTATGACAGCATACACTGTTATACATATTGCTTACTGAACCTATGTATCTCTCTGTTAATGTATATGACCTACTACATGATTACTGAACCCATTTATCTTTAATTCTGATGTATATTGCTGTGTATTAGGTGTGATAAAACACTATGATGAAAAACAGCTTGGGGAGGAAAGGGTTTATTTGGCTCACATTTCCACATCACTGGTCCTCACTGAAGGATGTCAGAATAGGAAATCAAACAAAGCAGGAACCTAGAGACAGGAGCTGATACAGAGGACATGGTGGGGAGCTGCTTACTGGCATGCTTCTCATGGTTTGCTCAACCTGCTTTCTTATAGGATCCAGGACCACCAGCCTAGGGATGGCACCACCAACAATGGGCTGGGCTCTCCCATATCAATCACTAATTAAGAAACTATCCCACGGGATTGCTTAAAGTATCATCTTATGGAGGCAATTTCTCAGTCGAGGCCCCCTTTAGTGACATGACTTGTGTCAAATTAGCTCATGCATCACTAATTCTGACATGTGATGCTGTATATGCCATAGACTGGAACTGTATAATGAGGTTAGGCCAAAGTTTTAATCTCACATGCTAAAAATTGCTGAAAGTTTTAACCCTCTGGTTCACATGGGAACCCAGTGGCCATACAGCTGGGAGTCAGGTAGGGGATCTTTATTCTCTTTCTTGTCCTCCGTTACAATTTTCCAGTCTCATTCCCAGCCATGTAGCAGCCTGCTTGCAGAGGCCTGTCTTTCCATTCTTTCTCTATTCCCGGGGACTCTGCCAAGCCTTGGAGTGGACCCAGCTTTCTTCCTTCCTGCAGGCCCACTGAGTCCCCCATCACCTAATGCATGCCTACTGTTTCATGTCAATCCCCAATACCAAGGAACACTTTTTACCTAGGAATCAAATTGAAGACCCAGACAAAAGTTCACATACCTACTGACGCCTGATTTTTGACAAAGAATCCAGGAACACACACACACACACACACACACACACACACACACAAAGACAGTATCTTCAACAAATGGTGCTGGTCAAACTTAGGGCTGCATGTAGAAGAATACAATTAGATCCATGCCTATTATCCTGCACAAAACTCGGCTCCAGACAGATCAAGGACCTCAATATAATACCAGTTACACTGAACCCGATAGAAAAAGTGGGGGATGGCCTTGAACTCACTGACACAGGAAAGGAGTCTATGAATGAGACATCAATTGCACGGCCACTAAAAATAACAATTAATAAGTGTGACCTCATGAAACTGAAAAGCATCTGTATGGCAAAGGACACCATCATTCAGAAAAAGTGACAGGCTACAGAGCTGAAAAGGATTTTTAACAACTACACCTCTAATAATAGGCTAATATCCCAAACTAGACTAGAATAGGGGATTAAATGGGGAGGGAGGGAAGGGAGGGAGGGAAGGGGGAGGTTGGCGAGGGAATATGGGAAGGGATAGCTAGCATGAGGGCCACTTGGGGGCTCATTGGAAACCGGCTACAGTAGAAACTTCCTTAAATATATACCGAAATGAAAGAAATCTAAATGGGACCATCAGATAATAAGGGAGACAAAAACCCACCCAGATTTCTCTTACTACTGAGTGAAATCTCCCGTACAGGAATGGCCCACATCTAATAGGGACCCCAGGAAAACCCTTAAATAACTCAGGCTATTAGTTGCTCTCCACAAACTGATGGTAAGGCCTTGTTGATGAAGAAACATCTACACATCTCATTGAACACAGGGAGGTAGAGCCGGTGTCTAATTAGAACTCTAACTCCTGTTGACCAGTGTTCATGGTCCTGGGAGGTAGCCTGCATGCTACCAGAGAAAGGTAAATACCAACCCAGATACAGACTCTTTGATTTATATTGGTGGCCTGTCTGCATGATATATTAGCGCAAAGGTTGTGGGAGTAACCAACCACTCTCTGAATGGATTTAAAGTCCATTGAGTGGTTTGATTAGGAACACCCCCCATAGGTTCACATATTTAAATGCTTGGTCATTAGGAAGTGACACTACTTGACAAGGATTAAAAGGTGTGACCTTGTTGGAGGAAGTGTGTCACTGGAGGTAGGCTTTTGGGTTTCAAATACTTAAGCCAGGCCCAGGGTCTCTCCTTCCCTCTTCCTGCTGCCTGTGGATCCCGGTGCCAAACTCTAAGCTCCTTCTCCAGCATGATGTCTGCCTGAGTGCTGTGAGTGTGTGTGTGGATGTGTGTTTTCATGTGTATGTTTCTCAGGATTTTTTTCTTTTTCTTTTCTGCTTATATGTGCCTTTTTTTGCCTGTTTGTTTTCTAAAAAGAAAGAGAAAGGAGGTGTGGAGTTGGATGGGTGAGGAGGACCTGGGAGGAGATAAAGGAGGGAAACTATGGTCAGAATATCCTGAATGAAAAAATTTTATTTTCCACCAAAAGAAAATGTTTGAATTTCATTTTCTTTCCTCCCTTCCTCTTTCCATTTTCCACTCTCTTCCTCCCTTTCTTCTTTCCTTTTTTTGAGATAGGCTACCTTGGAACTTACTATGTAGACGAGGCTAGCCTTGAATTCACAGAAATCCCCTTATCTTTGCCTTTGTAGTTCTAGGATTAAAGGAATAAACCATGTCCACCTTAGTTTGAACCTTCTTGATGACATTTTACTAGAGTTAATAAAACATAAAGATGCACATTTGTATTTTCTCAAGGCTGAAAAGTATGCATTTATAGCGAGTCTTTCTTTTCTCCAGAGGCCATCTAATTCAGTATAGAATTGCTTGTTCTAATAGATGTCAAGTCCTTTTCCTATGCTTGTCAGGCTGAGAGAATACTTTGATTATGCCTTTCCCCAGGAGAAGGAAGCAACAGGCTCCACGCTGCGTGTTATCCATGCCATATGAACAGGTACAGCTTTTGTTTTAGTTCTGTTAAGGGGGCAGAGAGTTTTCGTCTCTGGTTCCTGAGGGAAAAGGGAATGGGCACATCATTTTTTATATCTGAGAGAGCCATTTTAATGCTTCTGAGATTGGAGGGAGGAGTAGATAGTGTCTTTCTAAAGAATTATTTTTCTAAAGCAAGAAACATCAAGGCATAGCAACCTTTGAAATACAGAAGGTTGTAAATGAAGAGACTACTGGTGATGTATGAATAAGAATAATGAGTATGTGATATTAACATGACTGGAGAGGTGGAAACAAGTGACTGATAACAAGAAGAGGCTCAGTTTACTAAATAAGAAAAATGAATGAAAAGAGAAAGAGAGCAAACCAGAATGGTTTTGCAGTTAGAGGACTTCAGTTGGAAACATTGCAGAAACAGCTACTGCACGAAATAGGCCAAGAGTTTGCCAGAAAAAAGTCTTAGTGACGTCTGTGGTGCTAGAAAACAACCAATGGAATGAAGGACAAACATCATATTGATGACAAGAGTTTGTAGTCAAGAGAGCAAGTGCTGCTGACGTGGAAACAGGGGCTGCGAACAGACGGTGTGAAGGCCTCACAGACTGATTGACAGGGTTCTGGCTGCCTTATCTGTTCATTTCATGAGAGAGCCACAAGGCACTCACTGGCTTTCAGTATAGAAAGCTGGTTCCCTGTAAAAGATGCTGCAAAACGATGTGTCTCATTGGGGAAGTGGGCCACGAGACATCTCAGAAGTATTCTTAAAAGTGTTACTAACAGCCAGATGTGGAGGCACATGACATTAATCCTGGCACAGGAGGCTGTTCTCTGTGAATTCAAGGCTGGCTTGGTCTACATATGGAGTTCTAGACCAGTCAGGGCTATACAGTAGGATCATTTGTCTCAACAAACAAACAAACAACCACTATCACTAAGTGTTATTGATAAAGTGAAGGGCATTTGTGTCCAGGTGACTGACTCTAGGGACATTCTTTAGATGCTTGGAAAGTCAGTAAGAAATAAGGCATTATGGTGAAACTGCCAAGCATTTCATAGATGCTCATGAGGCTTCTTGAGTTAAAAATGGGGGTGGGAGCATTTAAACACAAACATTGTATCTCACAGGAAGATTTAACTTGGAAACATGAATGCTTCAGGACCACACTGGGCAGCACTTCTGAGATCTCTGTGTAATGTTAGCCCACCAGCCAGTCATGTGCAACTACAGATAGCTACTGCAAATGCTAAGCAAAACAGCACATCATTTCCTGTATGGTTCATCAGATCTGATTTCTCTTGTACATATAAGTAGGAATCATTTGCGAAATGACAGAGCAGGGGTTCCTGTGCAGACAGATGCTTTTTATATTTATAAGACGGAGCTTCTTCTTTTTTTTTTTCTTTCTCCTTCTGAATGTTCTGGGAAACTGGAAACTGATAGGATTTTGCATATCAAGTTTAGTGTAACATATGGTAAAGCGTTCACTCACAGTGTCTCCAAACTTTGCTGGTAACACTTTCCAGCCTGCGCAGGAAGCGAAGCTGTTCCTCTGACGCATTCCCGTTCCAGGGGAGGACCACAGAAAACAGCCTAAAGTTAAACCACAGAAATCATGTTTCTACAAAGAGCAGCCTTCGATGTAAACCACAGTGGCACGGAGAGCTTCAGCTGACTCTTCACTTTCAGTTGTTAAGTTGCAAGCAAAACATTCCACAGCATCCCGATAACGGAGTTGCTGTGAAGTCCATGTGTCAGCTTCTAGGTAGGCAGAGGAGCCAAATAGTGCATCTGGGATTGAATTTTCTGAGGGACAGCGGCTTAGAAATCATCTTGTAAATCTTGTGCTGGATTTTTAGTTTTATGAAGGCAAATCAAGAGAAACCCACATCCATTGAGAACCGGAAGGGGGTAGCTAGGGAGGTGCCCTTTGCATAAAATAAATTATGTTATGTTCCTCTCATGCTAGGAGTAGAGGACACTGACTACAAATGTGCCAACCTAGCATTGCCCCAGGGCTGTGCGTTTGAGGTGGAACAGATCTGAGCTGCCACTGACCTATGTTTTCTCAGTTCTTCGGGCACTTTTTATGTCTTTTCCTTCTGTCAGCTTTCATTTCCCACTCTTGCTGTTGTTGAGTTCTTTCACTCATGTCCAAATTCTTTTCTAGAATGTACCCTCCCTTTCAGATGAGTAGCCCAACTGAGAAATGTGGATGAATTCTGTTTTAAAAAAAGTGAAGGTCACAAGTGTGGATCAGGGTCATTCTGCCATCTGTGCCCAGTGGTAGTAGAATGTAGGTATTTTTTATTTTCTTCCTTTTCATGAAGCAATGAAATCATTTTAAACTCCAGTTTCTTCACTTGTAAAATATCCACCAAGGTCAGATAAGGCCTATAACACACACACACACACACACACACACACACACACACACACACATGACTAGTAATCACCAACTTCAGCCAGGATTTGTATGACAGCACAGAGCTTTTGTTGGCTGAATTAGCACTTAGCTTCTCTAGTTCCCCTTTCAAGGTCTACTATTCTTTGCTTAGTTCTTTGTTCAAGGCTTCAGCTATTGCAGGGAGGAAGTGAATTAAAGACAGCTAAGCTATCATGACTAGTGTTTACCTCTTCTTCCACAAACTTTTAGCTGGTGTTAATGTTCTGAAGTTTGAAGAAAAGGATTTGTTTCTAAATCTCAAAGAGTGCTGCAATTATTTTGTCTTAAAATATCTGTGTGTACTAATTAATAATTTGACAGTTAAGATATTTTATAACATGTTGTTACCACAGTGTTCATAAGCATGGTTTTAAATAGACACAGTTTTGAAGCATTTTCTTTCAGTGGGACATTGACCTTGCTTCTATTTTTCTTTTTATCATAATTAACATTATTTTCTGTACTTTGTGCTCTTGCCTTAGAAAGCCATTTAATAGTGAAACCATAGCATGGCAGGGTACAAAGGCAGAAAGCAGAGCCCTCATGACAATGACTATCAGCTGTTCTGCCAGGCCTCTCCATGTTTGTCTTTTCCCTTCATATGAACTTCTGAACCCTGAGTTTTCTGTGGTTAAAGACTCTTACCTGGCGTGTGTTCCCACCATTGTGCAATGCACACTATAATGTCCTGGGAATACTTTTCAAAACCTTGATTTCTAACATCTAGAGGCATCCAGCTTCTCATCAGAGAGCAGTCTCAGAGGATGATGATGTGGTTGGCGCCGCAGAAGAAACAGCAGCTGGGTTTGTCTTCCCCTTGCTGTCCCGGGTCTGCACTGCTATGGGCCACAGAACTGGCTGTGCACTCTCTAGAAACAGGTCCACTTAACAGAAAGTTCACTGGTTTAGAAAGACAAGGTCTGATAAACTAATCTTGAAAATCACGAGGCCCAATCCCAATCATCCAACTCCTTGGATGCGGTTGGTGCAGCTGGATTAGCACCTCTCTGCAGAGCACTGTCATGTGACCTCTAGAGACAGCCATAGTTCTGCTGAGAACCAAGACCGAACTTTCAGGAGCAAATATCACAGCAGCTTCCAGCTATGCCAGCCACCTATCTTTTAGTGCTCGTCAAGAAAAACTCCAGTGCACACCTTCCTTCACACATTGAACTTCCTTAACCAACTTCACACCTTTCTTAGTCCACTGCACACCTTTCTCAGGTCAGTGTATACTTCCTCAGTCTAGTTTACACCTTCCTTATCCAATGCACACCTACATGCCTTCCTTAGCCCACTGCACACTTTCCTTAGTCCAGTTCACACCTTCCTTCTCCAGTGCACACCATCCTTAACCTAATATTCATAATTAGATTAATATGAAAAATATACCTTCAAGAGTTAAGAAAGATATTTTAACAATTTCTTCTTTTAAAATGTGGCTAAAAACACAGAATCTGGTTGTTGGACTGACTCTCTGTTTTACCTGGCTGCCAGTTTCCCCACTCCCTACATGAAGGTTGGTGCATACCTTCCTCAGCACCATCCTATAGAGCCACAAGCACTCATAATACAATGATTTCTTTTTTAAAAGCCACTATTGGGGGGATATTTTGTTATTCAGAAGTAGTAACTAGAAAACAAATGGCCAAATGTATATTTCTTTTAAATAAATTCTTGGTTCTAGGAAGTCTTAGATCTGTAAATTACATTAGGTTACAATACCTTTTCTTTAAACTCCTAGGCTCCTTTAAAAGATTTATTTTTAAAAATCTTTTTTTATGTGTATGTGTGTGTACTGGTACCTGTGGAGAAGAGCATGTCGGATCTCCTGGAGCTGGAGTTCAGGTGCTTATGAACTACTTAATGTGTGTGTGCTGGGAACTGAACCTGGGACCTCTGAAGGAATGGTGAGCTCTCAGAACAACTGACCCATTTCTCCCACCCTGAAAATGGGTTTCTAAAAATAAGACAGTATATATTTTGTCACAAGTTGAGGACATTTGCTTTGTTTAATATATTCATGCTTAGGTTTGTTTTCATTTTCATTATTAGATTAATATTAAGAATATATTATCAAGACTAAAGAAAGAGGAAAGATGGTTCAGCAGTTAAGAGCACCAACTACTCTTCCAGAAGACCAGGGTTCAAACCCCAGCACCCACATGGCAGTTTACACCTGTCAGTAACTCCAGTTTCAGGGAACTTGACACCCATGGCAAAACACCAATGCACATAAAATAAAAATAAAATAAAATATCTTAAAAAGAGCAAAGATATGTTTTTATTAGATTTTTTTAAAAAAAATACCAATCCAAATTCCTACTCCCTCCCATCCTCCTATTCCTTCCACACACCCTCCTACCTCACGCCCCTCCAATCCTAAAAGAAGACAAGGCACCCTGCCCTGTCAAAGGTCCAAGGCCCTCCCCACTATATCCAGGCTGACAAGGTATCCATTCAAAGAGAATAGGACCCCCAAAGGCAGTACAAGCAGTAGGGACAAATCTCAGTGCCACTGCTAGTGGCCCCTCAGTCTGCCCCAGCCATACAAGAGTCAACCACATTCAGAGGGACTAGCTTGGTCCTATGCTTGTTCCTTCCCAGTCCTGCTGGAGTTGGTGAGCTCCCATTAGCTGGAGAGATGGCTCAGCCATTAAAGGCTAGGCTCACAACCAAAAATATAAGAAATATATTTTTAGTTGTTTCTTCTTTGAAAAAAAAACATGGTTAAAAGTTTCCCTGCTTACCACCTTGTCTGACACCCACCTACCCCTGTGGAGTCTGCCCAGAACTACCCTGAGATAAGACCACTTTAGACATCCCATTTGCAAACCAAAATATAGTGGCCCCAAGATTGAACATTAATCAACATCCAAGCAACCCACATTATGACAGGCTGGGATAAGACCAAACAAGGATCTAAACAACCACTTAACAATGGAGGGAACAGAAAGTCACCAAGAACTACCACTGAAGACCTAATTCCAGATGTCTAGGTCTAATTACAAAAACAATATGAATAAAGAAGAAGAAAACACATTTCTTCCTCAAATTAACATCCATAGTGTACTGAGTTTTGAGAAAAACACCTTTGATAACACATAGGAAAATTACTTAAAAATAGCAATTATAAGTATGTTCAATGATCTCAAAGAGGATATGAATGAGAAACACAAAAACACAGTTGAACGAAATAATGAAAACAGTTCAAGATAGCAAAATGGAATTAATAAAGACAAAGAATCTCTGAAGAAAAGTCCAAACGAAATAAAACTCAAAAAACTTGAGAAATCAAATAAAGAGCAGACAGGAATGTACAACCAACATAGAATTATGTGGAAGAAAGAACAGCAGGTCTTGAAGGCAAGGTAGAGGAAGTATATCACTTAGTCAAAGAAAATAGTAAACGTCAAAAGTCCCAAGAGAAGAACATACAAGAAATCTGAGACACTAAGAAAACACCAAACCTGCAAATAGTAGATATGCAAGAAGGAGCAGAAACACAGCTCAAAGGCACAGAAAATATTTTCAACAAAATCATAGAAGAAATTTCCCAAATCTAAAGAAAGGGATGCTTGCTATTGTATAAGAAGCATTCAGAACACAAAGCAGCCAGAACTGGAAAGAAACTCTCCACAAAGCACACAAATCAAACATGAAATGCACAGGACAAAGAAAGGCTGTTGAGAGTAGCAAGAGAGAAAGACCATGCCACATAGAGAGGCCGGCCCATCAGACTAATAGCTGATTTCAGTGGAGACTTTGGAAGGCAGAAGGGCCTGGGCAGAAGTCCTGCAAGTTCTAAATGACCAATATGCCAGCCCAAACTTACAAACCGAGCAAAACTGTCAGCTGTAATTGAAGGAGAAAGAAAAAATTTCCACGATAAGAACAGACTTAAGGAATTTTATGTTCACAAACCTTCCTCTACTGAGGAATATTAGAAGGAATACTTTGGACAGAAGAGATGATTAAAACATACTAAAACAGGCACAGCGAGGTCATAATCCCAGAACATTTAACACCAAGAAAACAACATCACTAACATCATTTATTAATAACCCTCAATTTTAACAGTCTAAGATCTGCCCACAAAAGATAGCGACTAACTGATCAGATTAGAAATCAGAATCCATCTTTCTGCCTCCAAGAAACACAAGTTACCACCAAGGCACTGTCATAGGATGGAAGACCGTATTTCAGATAAATGGAGCAGAGGCAGGTGTCACTATTTTAGTATCTGATAGAGTTAGTTTTCAAACCAAAACTAATCAGAAGGGGAAAGGAAGTACATTTCATACTCATCCAAAGAAAAATCCACAGAGAGGATATTATAATTATGAACATTTCTATACCAAACACAAAGATATACTTCATAAAACCAAACATTAGATATAAAAATCACAGATTGACCTCAATGCAGTCCCAGTGGGAAGCTTTGCCAGCTATACGTCTGAGAGCCACCAAATTTCTAGAATATTCAGAGAACAGAAAAATCTGAACAGCAAGAAAACAAACCAGTTAAAAACTGAAGCATGTATTTAAATAGTTCTCAAAAGATTAAATACAAATGGTTTAGATTTTGCTTTTTAAAATTCTTTGTATTGATTTTGTTTTGAGACATGATCCCCTTTTAGGTAGCTCTGACTCTCTTGGAACGCATAGACCAGGCTGGCTTTGAATTCACATTGGGATAAGATGAAATCTCAAAGTAGTTTTAACTTGAATTTCCCTGATAGCTAAATACATCAAACAATTAAAAAACCTAGGTGGTTGTGGTGGCTCAAGTCTTTAATCCCAGCACTTGCGAGACAAAATGCCCAAGATCAAAGATCAACAATCAACGACACAAACTGCAGCAGATGCTGGTGCTGGGTGTGCAGTCAGGGACCGCTTACTTATTCATTGCTGGAGGGAAGTTAGCACAACCACTGTGGAAATTGCTGTCAATTTCGAGGTTCCTCAAAAAGGTGAAACCAGAGCTACCACACGATCCAGCTCTACCACTCTTGGATATATAACCGAAGGACTTTATTATATTTGCACACGTATGACAGTAAACCTGAAGTGTGCATCCTGTAAACAATGGTGAAATGTTAGATTTTGTCTTTATGTAGTTACTCTACGTCTTTTGATTGGGAATTTAATTTGTTTGCATTCAATACTACTTACTGCCCATAGGAAGCACTGTCACCATTAGCGCATATTTTAACCTGTCTTTGTAGCTATCTGACCCTTTGCCTTTCCCGGCTGACTTCCTTTGGATTTCTAGTTTTCACTATGATACAATTTGGTTCATTCTCATTTTGTATCAAATGTAAGCATTTCCCTTGATTCTGAAGGCATTAAAATCTAAGCATCAGCAAGTCCAAGCTGACATTCTTGGCTCATAACAATTTTATCTTCAGCTTCGGTAAAACGGACTCTTTGTTCGTTCGTTTCTCCATTGCTAGGGCAGAACACATCATTTTCAGCTGTGTGATTTAAAAGGTATTCTCTAGTTACACATTTTCCACACTCTAACTTCTACATCATGGCTCAGTAATGCGCCTTCCCAGGGTCGCAGTGCTCTCTCGGAGTTCTCACTGGAGGGTGCCCTGCTTTCTTACTGCTGACTAGCTCTCAACTGGACGAACCCCTTTCCCACTTTATGTGAGGCCAATAAAGCTTATTGTGTTTGAGAATATCTTTATTTGTTTTTGATAGTCTGAAATATCCTTCATTTTTGAAGGGCAGCTTTGCTGGAGATAGTATTCTTGCTTGCCAGCGTTTTTTCTGCACTAAGCACTTTGAATTGACACCTCCCCCCCCAACACTTCTGCCCTTGAAGGTTTCTGTGGAGAAATATGCTGGTAGCTTTTTAATGAAGGCTCTCTTTAGGAAGGCTTTCTTCTGTTACTTTCAAAATCCTTCTTCATTTCTGACATTTTGATCCTAATGTGTGCTGCTGTGAAACTCCAGTACTTTCTGGAGTTTGTAGTCATCTTGTGTCTTCATGTCTATTCCTTTTTCTGACTTGGGAAGATTTTAACCATTATTTCTCCAAATGAGTTTTCTCCGCCCGCCCCCTTCCGCTATCCAGTAACTGTATGATGTCTTACCCTTAGGCTGTCTGTCTTTTCTTATTTGCCACTTTTTTCTTTCTGACTGAGTACAGTACTCCGTTTTGATTACGGTAGTGCTTTTTTGCAGTTTCAGTGATTTGAAGCAGGAGTGGTTTGTAAATGTTAAGTGGATAATTTCAGAACCAGACAATCCATAAGCTTTAAGTTGTAGTCTAAGTAGCACAGTGGCCTCTCCTGATCCACCCTGGCTGTGTGTCTTCGCCTGGGCACCCATCTATGTTATCTATCTGTCTGTTTCATAAGTAGCTGGCAATCCATCATAGCAGACATTGTATGTTAAGAGCTGTGTTCAGTAACCTTTATTTTACACAACAATGAACTCCAAGCCACAGGTAATGATTCCAGTAATCTGGTATATTAATGAGTGGCCACAGACTTTTCATTCAAGCGAAAAGAGAAAGCTCTCAATTAGAAAGGACAAATATCATGTATTAAAATTGGTGAGAAATACAAACTTCAGTCTTAACATCCATGACATTTTGAGGAAGAAAAAAATAAATTTATGCTGTTTGTATGGACTTTAAAAGTCATAATTTAGAAGTTCTGTGCAGGATAAATTATTAATAAAGAGGGAAAAGGCACTGAGTTTGTACATCATGAATAGGAAAAGCATAACTTTTACAGGTAACATGAATTTTCAGTTTCAGGTTTGCAAAGAAGTTTTGGAATGTGTCTCCATGGGAAAGAGGTAATGGGATGCTTCAGTTTCAAATAGCACAAGCCTGTTATCTAGTCCTCCATCTGCTTGATCATGTAGGCTATTATACTCCTATAGTGAATTATTCAGTTTAGTTTTTGCATTCTGTAGCTCCAATATTTTTTAATTCTTTTTTTTTAGTTTTTTGATTCTTTTTTAAAAACACTTTTCAACTTTTTGAAACTTTGATACTGTTGAAGGCCATTTGCTCTTGAGTTTGGTTACTATTTCTAGGATGCTTATTGTGCATTTTCTGCAGGTAATTCTTCTATTGACATTTTTAGGATATGTTTCTGGATATTTATTCTGATTTTTCAATTTGGCCCTGCTTTCTTGTTTCTTTAAGCACATTATTAATGTGTGTTAAGATTCATATTTTTTTCATAAAAAAGCTCCCTGTATTTTGGATATCAGCGGGGCTAGATATCTGAAAGTCCTCTCAAACTGTAGTGTGGCCATTTCTCCCTCTTCTTCCTCTTCAGCTTGTTTGGTTTATGTGTGTGTGTGTGTGTGTGTGTGTGTGTGTGTGTGTGGTTTGCGGATATGCATGTGTGTGGAGGGCAGAGGTTTATCACTGGTGTCCTCTCAAATACTCCCCACTTTGGCTGTTTAGAGACAGGCCTCTCACTGAAACTGGAGCTACCGACTGCTACATAAGTAGGTCAGTGTCATGGTTAGAATTTCCATTGCTGTGATGAAACACTGTGACCAAAAGTAAGCTGGGGAGAAAAGGGTTTATTTGGATTACACTTCCATATCACTATTCATTACTGAAAGAAGCCGGGTCAGGAACTCAAACAGCACAGGAACCTGGAGGCAGGAGCTGACGCTGACACATGGAGGGGTGCTGCTTACTGGCTTGCTCCTTGTGGTTTGCATTGCCTGCTTTCTTATAGAAGCCAGGACCATCAACCCAGGGATGGTACCACACATAAGGGGCTGGGCCTTCCCTGAATGGTCACTAATTAAGAAAATGCCCAACAGACTTGCCTACAGCTGGATCTTATGGAGGCATTTTCTCAATTGAGGATCCCTCCTCTCTGATGACTCTAGTGTGGGTTAGTTGACAAAAAGCTAGCCAGCACAGTCAGTGAGATCCAGAGATACTGTTTCTGTTTCTCAAGAGTTGTGGTCATTAGTACACCTCCCTGTATCTAGATTTTTATGTAGTTACTGGGATATGAACTCAAATCCTCATGCTTGCAAAGCAGACACTTTGCTGATTGAGCCACCACCCAGGCCAGATTCCTTTTTTTTTTTTAAAAAAAAAAACCCTGAATTTTAAGTAGCTTTCCAATTCCAAGAAGTTATTGATTTTTTTCAGGGTTTGTGACCTTTTTTCTCACTTTAACAACCTTCTGTCACACTGTATGACTGAGTCCATAGCGGACTGAGACTCAGTACATAGCAGACTGAGGGCTACGAGGAAACTTTCTTGTTCTCAGTAGGCTCAGGCTTTAGATATATAAAGTCCAGCTAGTGTTCTAAAACAGGCAATATAGAAAATGTCTTAGCCAACTCCAGAAAGCCAAACTGTTATGTACAAGCTTCCTCTTTTCCTGCTCACTCCTTGCTATACTTTTTTTTTTTTTCCCAGTTAGATTTAGGGAAGACAAAAATCAGGTCAGCAGGTGGCTGGCCTCCAAAGGTCTGAATGTCGAATGTGTATTCAGCCTTCTCTCCCCTCTCCAAGTAGAATCTAGGAGCTAGGGGTTTTTTCCCACTTGTAGACAGAAGTAAGATGAAGGCCAAATGGGTTCTGTGGTGTCTCCTGCTGACTTCATGTCACCTGGGGTCCAGCAATTTCTTCACTTGTTCCTGGATTTCTCATAAAGGGAACTGGTCTACAAAATGGGAGCTGATGTCCTCACAGGAGGCAGGACGGTCCAGCAACTCCTATTCTAGCCCCTTTCCGGCTCTGCAGTCTTAGGTTGCGTCTCGTTCGAGGGTGGGTGTTGTCATGTTGCATTGCTGAACTGGTCCTCTATTGCTGATACTGTCTAATTAGTCTGCTAATAAAAATGGCCAGCTTTACCCAGTATGAGGGGGTCACTTTTCTTTCTGTACTCAACATGCAATCTCTGGGAGGAAGCTTCGTGACTATAAACACAGTATGCCTCAACCACATTTCTTCTGACAGTTCTAGCAATTACTGATTCTTATCTAAATCAGTTGTCTTTTGTTCATGGTGGTAATTTTCATATTTTCTGTATGTCTGCAATATTACTTACTGATATTGGAATAAATCAATTTTGGTCATCAAGGGCCTCTTATAGTTGACTCTTGTCTTAATTAAAAAACACTATTTTGTGAGTGCTCATTGTATCTTCATCATCATTACTGATGCAAGATATTTCAGATTGAATTTGTATTTTCCAGGAATCTAACTTGGAGTAAGTCTTTACTCCAAAAAGCTTAGTTACTGTTTGGGTAGAAATGACACTGATTTTAACATGTGGGTACTTACCCTTGCCACTGGATGCCACTGATGTTATGTGACTCTGGTTACCTGGATGCCACTGATGTCATATGACTCTGGTTGCCTGGGTACCACTGATGTCAGCTGACTCTGGTACCAAAGTCTGGAATCTTTGTTCCTATTTATTTCCTTACGCCAGATGTAAGTACCCTGAGTCTCCTTTCTCTCCCTTTCCACAGTTCCCCAGAGCACTCTTTTAGTCATTCAGTGTCCCAGACAATACATGGAAACTGTTCTGTAATTCTAGTAAAAGAAGACAACATAAAACTGTTTTACAAATTGAAAATTTCCATTCAGATTCTTATCCTTTTATTTTACCGAATTTATGCAGTCCAAATGCTGTACTCAGAATCATTTAAACTGTTTTCCTATAGTATATGAAAAGACAAACATTCTAAGCAGGTTACTTACTAATTGCTTCCCCCACACAATTTTTCAGTTATTACGCCAGAATCAAAGTTGTATGCACTAAAACACTTCTCCCGTCTGCCTCCTTCACCTCAGCTCCTGCAGGTAACCTGGCAGTTCTTCTCTGATGTTCTCTTCCTGTATCTCCCTTCATATAACTTGATGAACATTTAGGGACTTTCTGTGTACCTTTTAAAGTATTTTATGGAAATCAGGCTGCACTGAGAACTCTTTCTCTCCTCTGTGTCTCTCTTTGTGTGTGCATATGTGTGTAGAACTGAACACAATCTCTATTTTTTAAGTTGCTCACTAGTTTCTGTAGCTGTAACAAAGACGATTTAACTAGTCTCTAACAGATGGATATTCAACTTGTTTCCACTACATAACTTTGATAGTTACTATATATTTCAGTTAGGAGTGAAAAGTAGACCCTATAATATGTCTTTCTGTGAACTATGACCTCTAAAATCCAAACTGCTGCACCAGAGGTTTTGAGTACAGTGTTTTCTGTGTCTGTATCTTTTACCATGTCTCACAGCCACGGGGCACATATGGGCCAGCTTTCCAAGACTTGTTAACAGATAGTTTGCCATTCCCCCCCCCTTTTATTTTAAATCTGTAGACAAAAGAAATGGTGTTTCAAAATAACTTAATTTTATGTCTTATTATTCTGAGAAGAACTTAGCATCTTTTCGTAGATTTGAAGGTTTTCCCGAAGGCCTCCTTACATATTTTGTTGGGAGAGAATACAAATTCAATTATGCACACCTTCCAGAGCTAATGCAAATTCTATGGCTAGGTTTTTAAGACAGATTTTAACTTAAAACAGAACATTTTCTGGCAGGAGAAGATAATGAATTGCCATGCACCGAGAAAATACCATGTGTCAGAAGCTTTTAGGCCGTTTGTGAATATAAGACAGAAGAAAGCACTACTTTTTAGATCAAGGAGCAACAAACTATGATAAAATAAGGAAAATTAGTTTCAGCATAATGGCAAAGTTGTGCTTAAGCTACCATTTCATAAGATAATAGAGGAGAAATCTATACAAAAGTGCAGCATGAGGGAACTCCATAGAAAGGTGATTCATGACCTGGGATTTCAGTAAAGCATCCAGACTTGAAGCTATCATTAGTTCATGACGTCACAAAATAGCACCTGTGTTCAGAGTGTTGACGGATATGCACAAGAGATTAGCTTCTAAAAAGAGTCTAGAAAAGTGGGAAGACACCCAAAGTGACATTGGGGAGACACTCAATGTGACTTTGGGGAGACACCCAATGAGATTTTTCTCCCCAAGTGAAAGATGTTTCTGTTTGTGCTGAAAGTTATGGGACACTTTCAAGGATTAGCTAAGACATAGCAATATTTATTTCTTTGATGAATTGAACTTGTACTTGTTTTGAAGGTAAGATTCCTAGAAAGGGAGCTGTGGGATTTTGGTATTATAGATCATGCCTACCAATCTGCTGCTGATTTATCTAGAAATTGCTGCCATCAATTCCAATAGCAACTTGTTTTACAAAGCACAGTAGCCCATTTCACCATTTTCTGGCTATTAGGTGATGCATAATAACATTTTTGTTCTCTCCAGCATTCTTAATGTCTCAGGTTAAGTCAAAGAACTCCACCTCCTGTCCCATGCTCCCTCTTGGAATGTATACCCCATACTGCTGGAGCAAGCACAAAGCAAAGTCCAGGACCATGAAGACTCTACTGGGATACACCAAGACTCAACATCTGGCTGAGTTGGTGGATGACTGATTTGGATAAGCTACCTTAAAAACCCGTTTCAGCTGGACGGGGAAGGAACAAGCATAGGACCAAACTAGTCCCTCTGAATGTGACTGACAGGTGCATGGCGGGGAAGACTGAGGGGTCACTGGCAGTGTCACCAGGATTTATCCCTCCTGCATGTACTGGCTTTTTGGGATTCTATTCTCTTTAGATGTATACCTTGCTCAGCCTAGATATAATAGGGAGGGCCTTGGACCTTCCCTAAAGAAATGTGCCTTACCCTCTCTGAGGAGTGGATGGGAGTGGAGTGGGAGGGTATGTGGATGAATAGGAGGAGGGGTAAGAGTGGGAATTTGCATTAGTATTTTTTTAAATCTAATAAATTAAAAAATCCGCTTCACTGGGCATTCACGATGATTTTCTGCCATTTTCTTAGATTTTTTTCCTTCCTTTCTTCCTTCCTTCCTTCCTTCTTCCTTCCTTCCTTTTCTTCCTTCCTCCCTTCCTTTCTTCTCCTCTCTCTCTCTCCCCCCTCTCTCCCCCATTGATTTTTTTTGAGACAGGGTTTCTCTGTGTGGCTGCTGGAACTCACTCTACGGACTAGGATGGCCTTGAATTCACAGAGACCTGCCTGCCTCTGCCTCCTTAGTGCTGGGATTAAAGGTATGTACCATCACGACCCAGGCCTGGATTTTTTAAATAATACCTAACTCAATGATTTCTGCTATTATTAAATGTGGGATTAGGAAGAGTAGATTATGCTTCCTTTGGTTTTCTTAATTTCAACATGGCAATTGATCAATTGATTATGTAATAGCACAATCAGTCAGTAGTGAAAACATTAATCACAGCAAAACCAGAAATTCTTTGGAGAGCAGGGAATGTGTCAAATATGAAGTTTGGGCTTTAACAGTATGTGTGTCTTATCAATTTATAAGTAATGCCAATCAGACTTATTATTCAAAGAAGGTACAACATAGTTGTTTGCTCATAGTTATTACAGAGCCCATGAGGGCTTCCACCCGTCATCACTTATAACAGACTTTCTCTAAAGCACTGAAAAAAAAATCAATGAAGTGATAGTTACCTTTTCCCAGTTCATGACCTGAAATTTTCAACCATTTATACACTTCCCCACTACCAGGTACCCGAGGCACATTAAGAACTACTGTCCTTAATATAAGGTCATTTCAGCTGTACGTAGAAACAGCATACTACCTTGGTAGATACTCTGAACTGGCACCAGGAAGGATGAAATCCTCATCAGAGCACTAACAAATGACCTTGAGCAGCTCAGGTCATCTTACTGAGATTCCACCTAGAATCAAGAAGCTGCTTGGCATCCGGGGTAGTTTCTGACAGCATACACATAGTGTGTGCCTTTCTGTATCTACATCCCGCAGGACCAGTGACAACCATCTTTATGCCCGTTATCCATTCTTTCAACTTGATACACTCACTCTTTCACCATGTGGCCAACACCCTTCTACCAAAATTCCCCTTCACACCCACTACTCCTCCATCTCCATCAGAAAGGGCAGGCCTCCCATCGGCATGAACAAAGCATGGCACATCAAGTTGAGACAGGGCTGAGCTCCTCCCCTTGTGTCAAGGCAGGGCAAGGAAATCCAGCATGGGAAACAGGTTCTTTCTATAACAGAATCTATACAGAACCTGGATTTAAATCCCAGCCATCAAAACACCTACATTCATCTCATGTCAGAGGTTCCTGGCCCATGTTACTGGAAATTGTAAGACAGCCAAGGTTTTCTCTCCTATGTTACGCCTGTTTCATCATTGTTCTTTTCTAATTGTGTTATAGTCACTTGATTGACGCTTCTTTTCAGCCATGAAGAATACATTGATAGCAGAGTCACAGAAGGCTATTCACTTTAAGTAGTTTTGTCTTTGCTGTTTTCTTTTCAAAGTTTAACTCTGAAGTGCACTTAATTGTAGCCACCTCTCACCCAACACTGATGTTCTTGCACCTTCAAGTGTTAATGCAAGGAGAAAAACTTTAAAAGGTCTTTAACCACAGCCCCGAGTGTATTATCCCTCCCCATCAACTGTATCTGAATGCACTTAAGTTCCATGTTTCCAATACTCATCTACCTTTTCTTAGGAAACAAGATCATTTAATATTTTCAGAAAATATCATCTTTAATTAAGGCCTATGTTATGTGACTGTCTAGTGGCCATCTTTCAAGTCCACTATAATTACAATTCCCATCTTTCTTACAGCAAACACACACTATAATCTGATAAGGACTTTTTCATTCCCATTCTGACCCAATAAAACATTTCAGCTGCTAAATTCATATATGCTTCACTGAAGCTGGAGTTTTTGAAGGCCGAACATAGTTTTTTTCGACCATTTAAGTTTTGTCTGAGAATTCCTGGGAAGCAAGCCCAATTCCTCACTTTGGCCATCCAGGCAGCCATCACTAATGATAGCTCATGTCCTCATTGCCAGAGTCTAAATGTCAACTTCACAGGTACCTGTCTCCACCAGGTAAAGAGAATTCCTATCCTAGATTGTGTCTTGTGTACCAAATGAGGTCATCTCGGATCACTGTCTATCTCACAGGACATGTCAAAAGATCCTAGTTAGTTTGAACCAATTTTGTTTACCGAAGATAATTATCTTTGGGACGTTTTCCAATCTAAAAAGAAAAGTTTGTATGTTTGTCTAAACTGGCACTAAGGTCAACATAATCTTTGCTGTTAGAATTTTTAGGTTGAAATGTGTAGATTTTATTAATGAAAATATTACTTATCAGATAATAGGTAAAACTGATACAAGTTCACTATATATGAGTGACTGAATTTAAAATTTTTTCTGGGTTGAGTGGAGATCATTTGGTTCACAAAGTTCAGACACAATAATACCAGGAGTTTTTAAAATATTAAATCACCAATGGGTAGATGATCACACAGACTGGTTCCCAGTGAACTACTCCACCAGAATCTTGTAGAATACAGGTTCAAGGGTCTGAAAACCATTGATGAAGTCATTTCACAGGTATTTAACAGAGTCTTTGGTTCAAACTACAAACTGGTGAACTTCCTTTACCAACACCATACTGCTTAGATTGAGCAAAAGAGAGAAGGAATCCATACAGAGTAATTAAAAATAAAGGTAATCTAGAAGAAGGGGATATTTTTGGAGGGTAATTCAGAAATGTTTACTCTGGGAGGGTTTAGAAGCATGATAACCTTCCTAAAGAATTGAAGTCACAAAGGCTCCTGGGTGTGAAGTAACGCAGAGGTTACCAAAGGCTGAGTTCCTTTTTCATCAGCCTCATTTTCTAGCTGCTAAAATATAGACTTGCTTTTGAATAGAGTAGATTAGGAAGAATACTTGCCGTTTGATTTATAGAGCCTGTAAGATTAAAGTCCAGCTAAGGATCTTTCAAATATTATTGTTTATTTCTGTCTTATCCAATTTTTATTCTGATAAGAAAAAAATTGTTATTTTTGGAGATAATTGCAATTTTCCATCTTGAATTTTCTACAGTCAGGGGCAAATCCATATATTTGAAAATAGATTTGATCTCTATTTTTTTTCTGTTCTCTTTCATGGAACAAAATCACTAAGAGCTTTTCCCTTCTGCAGCTCGCTTTAATAGTTTTCCTTTCAGCACACGATTTTATGACCATCACCTCCAGGAAAATTAATTCGCCAGTGGCTCGCTGCATCGCTGATGCACTAGTATAAAGATATGAAGGAGAAAGAGCAGCCCACCATTAGTCAGGGATGCTCCATGACCCAGCAGGGCAGAACTGAGCGTGGACGGAGAACAAGAGAGGCAGTCGGTTAACCAACTCCTTAGTTCTTACAAAATCTGTGCTTTCTTCTATCAGAGAGGAGAGATGAGAAGACAGCATGGGACAGAGGGAGAACAGGACAGAGTGGAAGGGAGGAAACAGGGAAAGAGGGAGCGAGAACAGCAAGAGAAGAGGGGATGGGCCAGAGCACAGAGAGAGGAGAGGGGAGAAAGAACAAGGGGAAGATGAGGAAAAGAAGGGAGAAAGGGGAGGGAGGAGAAGAGGGAAAAGATGAGGAGGAGCAGGGGAGAATTTCATTTCCATAGCAGCAAGCTTCATATTATTTGATGAGCAACTACCCAATTCCCTATTTCTTCCTCAACACAATTTTTTGTGCACCTTGTCATTTGTTTGAAGAATGACTCCACATACTTACTGGATTGAGAACCACAGTGAAAAAGAGCTCCCCTCCATGAATACTCTTGTCCAGTTCCTGGGGACCTCCTGGATATTCCTTGTAGAAAATTGTGTGCGTGAAGAGCCCACAGGTTTGCCTTGGAAGAACCTGAAGGAAAGATGGCCACGTAAGGAGAAAGCTCTAGTTACCTTTATTGAACCTTAGCTCGTTTCTCCTCATGGAAGAGGATATGAAGGTGGTATTTGTTGAACTCTAACTAGGACCTGGAAGAACCCTTCACTGTTGGAGAATGAAAAGGTCATAGACCTTCATAACCACAAGGGAAGTTAAATAATTAAAACTGAAATAGACTTTGAATTATTTTAGCCATTTTAAATTTTAGTTCTCAAAATTAGTGTTTTTATTACTGAGCCTAATATATTTTAGTATCTTAAGAAATAAAATTAAGTAAGATTTTAAAATACTGGAATTGTGTATAACCCTTATTGGTAAAATGTGAATAAGTCCTTCCGCCACACATTTGGAAGTGAAGTCAGTTATTAACAAGGTGCTTCTTAGAAAGAGGAATTTTAAATAAAATATACATTTGGAAACAAATTGGTTCTGCTCTAGTGTGAAAATACTGCAGCCAGGGGCCCCGATTTCCAAGTGTGAAGGCTACCAGATCCGAGAGTGTGTCTATTTAGTTTCTAGCATTAGCAAGTGTCACAAACAAAATGGCAAATGGTCACTTAGCAGAAGGTTTTTTCATCCTTTGCTTCCAATGTCCACATCTCTGATGAGGTCTTTTCCCCCAAGGTCCAGATTTCCTGATTCCATGAGAGGGCAATTATAAAAGAAGTTGTGTAAGCTTTGCTGTTTCCAGCTAAGTCACAGAGTGAGACCCAGAGTGGCCTGTGCTTGCCACAGTGGAAGACACAGAAAACTAGTGAGTATGTCTGGAAAGTAGAGAGCTTTTAAGCACCATGTAGTCAGGCATTCTTCTCATTGCCTTAAGGAAGCAAATCGTCATATTTATTGCCTTAGCTCAAAACGTTTAGTTCAATAACTGCTTTGTAAACATCACCTGCTCAAGACTTTCACGTTTTCAACCTTCCATGTATGCACGACTTCTTTTCCAGTGATATGAACAACACTGCAAAGGAATTCACGCTAGCTCTTAGCAGTATTCCCAGGAAATATAACTCTCACCTCAATTAATGCAACCCGGTATTTCTGAGTCAATCAAGTCTTTATACACTTCACTCATTTTGCCGAAACATATACAGTGAGATACTTTACCTTTGAATGGTTAAAGTACTTCAGTTTAAATCCAACACTTATTATCTCAGGGTTGTTTATGCCTGGAAACGCCATAAACTGTTATAGTCCACAAAACTGCAACCACAAAATTCCAACTGTATTGGATATGTTTACCATCAATAACTGGACATGTAACTTCATGTAAATTAGAGTTAAAATAATCTTGACTCATGAACTTGGCAAATGTTTGTTCTAAATTCTCTGCTAGTTCCTATAGAACCGAAGGGCATATGCGTGTGTGTATATGTGTTCTATTCCGAGAGGGCATGAAATTTATCAGGGATATGATAAAAATAAATTCCATAAGATTCTTAAAAATTAATAAAAATGTTAACAACATATCAGGGTAAGGAGAAATATTTAAGCTAAAAAAGAAAATGCCTACATGTGATTAAATTTCAGGCTCTTGCTATGTTTTAAAAATGTATGACATCAAATAAAATTATTCTTAGGATTTTGTTTGTCTTGCACAGAAAATCACAGCATCCTTGCAGGGCTGTTGAGGAAGCTGGCTTGCCCAGGTCATTTGGGTAAGTGGAGACAACCAAGAAGAAACTGGAACACTGTCTTTTTCTTAAATTCTGTGAGTTTGAAAAGAGTAAAGTAGGAGGTCTTTATGAGTCTTAGGGTCTCATTGGGCCACCATGAGAGACTAGGCAGACACACAAGAGGACCAAATCAGGGTCCTGTTCTGTGGTCTTGATTCGAGATGCAGCAATTAGGGTGATGGACACATTTCTTGAAACAGCTCTTATGCTACAGAAGGAATGAGAAACATTTCCAAGGTATTTTAACAGGAACTTTCCCCCAGAGAACGGTGGTAGGTAACACTGTGAAGTTCAAAGTTGTAAACTGTAATCTTTGTAATTGCGGACAGTTCCTGGGAAATGATGAAACCTCAGCTAATGCGTGTAGTGATATTTTATTTGTATTTTAATAAATAAAGCTTGTCTGAAGATCATCATGCAAAGCTGAGCCACTAGAGGCCAGGGAGTGGTGACACATACCTTTAATTCTAGGACTTGGGAGACTGAGGCAAATGGAACTCTGTGAGTTCAAGGTCACCCTGGGCTACACAAGACCATCCAGAAACAGATCCATCCAGATGTTGGTGGCTTACACCTTTACTCCCAGTGTCTGGGAGTCACACACCTTTAATGCCAGCCCTAGGGAGATGGAGACAGAAGGAATATGGCTGGGTGAAGAGAGGAATATACATGGGAAGAGACAAACTCACTGCAGTGAAGAGTCTGAGAATTCGTGGAGACAGGCTCTTGCCCATTCGGTCTGAAGATTTGGTAGAGGTAAAAGATCTCTCTAGTGGTTGGCTGCTCTGCTTTTCTGATCTCCAGCGTAATCCCCGTATCTGTCTCTGGGTTCTTACTATTTGTGTTACAAACTTGTCTTAAGGCACACCGACATAATGCCTACAAAGGCTTCACACAGGCAACCCTGTCAATAGTGGAGTAAGCCATTGTTTGTGTATGGGGCGCAATTAGACGGGGAAGAGGCCTTACCCCTGGTCCTCCCTTTGCACGCAGTGTGTAGACGGAGTGTGAGTCTTGTTGCTCTATCCAGAGAGTCTCATTTAACAACCAGGGTTCAGAGCTCAGGACTTGGTTTTCTATTCATTCCTTTTGTGTGAGAATAAAAAGTCCCCAATCAAGATGCTTTGTGTCCCCATGGAACACATGAATTCAGAGGAGGGTAAGGAAAGTATAAGTCTATTTGAGAACTACAGTGCTTCACAGTTACTACGTTAAAATGGAAGTTAGATGGGCTAGGAATAGGTGGATGGTGGCTGGGAAGTTATTCACAGTGAACAGAGTGCTCCACGCTGGGCAGTGGAAGACAGAAACACAGGTGTGGCACCAAGCATTTTCCATTTGAAAAGGATGCATTAAAGAGTGTGGGAACAGCTGAGATTCACAAGGTTAGGAAGGTCAGGAGGAGTCAAAGGCTGGCAGTGCCTACTGGCTAGCTCTCACTGAACGGTGGGCAGAAAGTGAAAATTGGCCAACTGGGAGCTTGTACCACAGTCAACATGAAAACCAAGCAGTGAGTAAAGATGGTGGCTGCCATGGAGCAAGTGAAATGGCAACTCTAAATGGATTATTACAGGAACAAGAGAAGGTTTAGAAGTCCTAGTGGGAAGTTTGAAGCATCTAACTGAATTAGTGCTACCTGGATCAATGATGGCTTGGAAGGAAAAACACCTTTAAGTCTTTTGATTTTAATTCATGGGTAATTTCACTTCAGTTAGAAAATATGGGCATGGTTTAAGATCTAGGGATCACACCTCATTCACTAGCTCTTTCCTTCTTGTCTCCATCAGAAGGGAGTCGGGCCCTCCAGTTCTCATCTTGTGTGTCTATTTGGATGGCTCCTGGTGATAGCCCATCTTTCTTCCTGCATAACCTATCACCTGCTGTCACTTTTCATCTGCAAACTCTCGTGCAGGAGTCCACGAATTGAGGTCATGCAGAAGCAGAATGTCAGGGGCAATTGTGTCAAAGCAGGAAATCTGCCTGAGCTTTGGTTATCTGCAACGTCCATGCATTTGCAACACAGGCAAAATGCAGTTTAGGACGTACGGGAAATGAAGCCCTTTGGGCAGAAGCAGAAACAGAGCAGAACTGTGCTGAATGCAGTCTCCAGACACTGAAGTTCGCCACTGTAGGGATGCCCACGACCTCACAATGGCAAAAGAGCACCAAATGCTTTTAAGTTATGACCTTGGACAGGCTTTTAAAACTCTTTCTCATTAGAAAGCTGGCTGAACGAGGCATGATAAATTCACTTTGAGCACCAAATAAGGGCATGCTGGGAGAAGAACGTGGCCCTGATACCCTCATCTTGCATTTGCAGCATTTTTTGTTGTTGTCATTGAGGGACACATTGAGATGGGGGTTGATCCAAGTTTAATGCCATCATCCGCTTGACTTTCTGCAGGCATTAGAAAATTGTGTGGAAAGAGGGCAGCTGTACCTGCTGTAGACGGCAGAGATCTTTTCACTTGTATCGATTCGACCCACCCAGCACTCTGGGGCTCATTAGCTTCCTGTCTATTTCTTCACAGTGTGGATGTATAAATCAGAGGCCATTCCTACCTACCTTCACTAATACTTTCCTTAAGATCTCTGACTTGGGAAGAAATAGGGTTCAGTTGCTATGAAAGGGCTCATGCTGTCTCAGAGAGCCACATATTCTGGTACCATAGATGGTTTTGCTACTAGTGCAGGAGACAAAACAAGATGGAGATACTCTGGAATGATGACTTAGCTAATGTCTCCTCCCATGCGTTCTCTGGCACCTGGCAACAAGTCACAACCTCACACTGCAGTGTTTTGGCAGACTTGGCATGGTAAAGAGGTGCAATCTGAGCAGTTTATAAAAGCTCAGGATGGTGACTACAGAGAGGTTCCATGATTTTATCTACTACATGACTTTCTTAAGAAATGATAGTCTCAGATGATTTATAACTTTGATATAATGTTTTCTTAGTATTTTTACACCGGTGATTGCTTGCCAGCAGGAGTGACAGGAAAGAAGCTTTTGATTTTATTTTTCAGAGTTATACTGAACAGGAAGACACAGCTATCATTCGAACGCCTTCTTTAGGGATAACAACAATCTTCACATAGCACACCCTCTCCTGAGCCACACTCGTGACCCTCGGCTCTCCTGTTTCCTCCGTCTATGCATGTGTGCTGTCATCTGGAAGAACCAGCCAGACCCGACACACGCAGGAAGCTCACCATGATGTTTTTGTGGATGAAGCCCCTCCGATACCTAGCTGGTTTGAGATGAGGATATTCTTCAGTGCTGGTGATTTTAATATTCCAAACCTTCTTCCAGGCCTCATAAAGCTGAACGTGTACAGGGTAGACTCCGGAGTGGTGGGGGGATACTGCGTAGCCCATGTCAGTAGGAATGCCGTGCTCCTAAGACCAAGCAAACTGTTGTTAGAATATGGGAAGAAGGCTGGTCCTTTTGCTCTTCTTCCTCTCTAGAGTCTCACTGCATAGCCCAACCCTGAGCTTACTGTGAACTCACAGTGATTCTCCTGTCTCAGCTTCCCAAGCACTTGGATTACAGGCATGCACTACCATGCCTTGGCTTTGAAGATTTGTCTTGATTATAGTTTTATTTTAGGGTTTTGAAATGTACTATAAATACACATATTTAAATCCATCACTAGTTATCATTTGGTGGAATTAAAAATGATATCTATTAAGACCATTAAAATTCTTGAAGTTGGATAGCCATCAGCCAACCTTCTTATTGTGTTGGTAAATTGGAGGTGGTAGGGTGGACGAAACATTGCACTCCACTTAACACACTCTTGGCCACCTGTTCTTTCCATTGATCAAATTTGAAAACATTAAATAATGAGCACTTTATATAAACAATATTCATCCCTCTCCACTGGACACAAAGAATGATGAACCTTCCAAGTTTAATTGGTCCAGTCAAAGAATCTTATTGTGCCTGCTGTACTTTTTACCAAGTTTGATACATTTCTATTGAGGCTTCAGCATGTGCAGCAGTACCACAACTAAATCTCAGTAGAAGCACATAGGTTTGATTGTAAACTGTAGAATTAGTATTATTATTATTATTAGTTCTCATCATTTAAGCAAACAGTACCCAAAGAGACATAAAGTCTGGGAATTTACATGACTCTTAAATTAAACTTTCATACATAAAAGGATACCAGCTAAAAACAAACACCGTCCAAACTACACATGCGCAATGCATACTGAGGAAGTTGACTAATGATGGGTCAAGGAGTTCCTCATCTATTGGTCCTGCCCAGGTCCTGCCAAATCCCAGTGAATGTTAGCTTATTCTGGGGAAAGATCTGGGCTAACTCAGAATCACTGTAATTGTTCTCAGCTTCAGGTGGCCCATGAATCCTCATCTATCGCTCTTGACATAGAGATGGTTTCCCAGACACAAGGTGTGAAATCAGTCTTTTAGAAGAACACCCAAGGTTTTAATATTGATGGGTATTCTTCCTGAATGATTTGTTTTGCTTTCTGTTTGTAGTTTTCAATTGCTTGACAACTTTCAAAGACTGCACCAAAATAATCTTTCTTTGAATTAGTCATGGTTTTATTCACACCATAGAGCAATTTCACACAGAGAATCATAGTATCAGGCTGTCAAACAGACTGCTTTGAAGAAGAGTGCTACAGATGGATGTGAAAGGCAAAGAGATACAGCTAGCTTTGTTTCTCAACCCAGGGAGTACCAAAAAGGGGAGAGACACACATGTAGTATCTATCTACACATAAGAAAGCTGGATGCTAGACATTGCCACCTCTCAGTAGGGACTCAATATGTCCCTAATTGGTGTGGGATTCCCCTCTGTATGCTGTGATTACCATTAATGAATAAAGAAAACTGTCTCATGCCCATGATAGGGCAGAACTTAGGTAGGTGGGGAAAACTAACTGAATGCTGGGAGAAAGAAGGGCAGAATGAGAAAGAAGCCATGGAGCTGCTGCAGGAGACAGACTGCTGAAACTTTGCTGGTAGGCAATGACCTTGTGGTGATGCACAGATTAATAGAGATGGGTTACACTAAGATGTAAGAGTTAGCCAATAAGAAGCTAGAGCTAATGGGCCAAGCAATGATTTTAATAATATGGTTTCTGTATGATTATTTTAGGGCTGAGCAGCCAGGAACCAACATACAGCTCCTTACAACACCTAATTTCACTTCCTTTCAGGAACTTTACCCACTATTCTAAACGTCTGTGGGTCCTCTCTGGTAAGGATGCTATAAAGCTGAGAGCTACATAGTGCTGCGGAGTGACAGAGACGAGACAGCGGCCACACAAGAGACAGACTGAAGGATGACTGGGAAGGCCTGACAACTTTCCTTTTACCTTCTACCTCTGTAGACATTACAGTGCCTATGCAATCATTATCATGTAATTAAGGACATCACTAAAACAGAAAGGAAATACCTCCTTGCCTTCCTCCCTAGTTTTAAACAATTCACACTGAGGCAATTTCTTCCACTATAAATTGTGTACCAACATATAATTTTGTTAGAAAAGGTTGCTAAAGTATCAATCTCAAATGGTTGAAGAACAGACTTAAAAGGCCAGACAAAAGAAAATGGATTCCATCAAAAAGTTTTTTTTTAAAAAGGAACAATTACATGTTAAGAACTTCTCAGAGAAATTCATGAAGAAGCAATTCACAACAGTCAGAGCTATATTACAAACTCCTAACATCCAGATATTCATAAACAATGATGTTAACCAAGAGGTCAAGGCAGCTTTTCAGTGCTTGCTAAGTACTCTTATGATCCCAAGAAACTGGATGCCTAACAAAAAGATGTAACATATAAAGAACATTTCCTTCCTTTGAATTCTTGGAGAATGTTGGACCACCATGATGGTATATGCAGATTCTTTTATAATTATTCTCTCTCTCTCTCTTCCTTCCTTCCTTCCCTGCCTGCCTGCCTATCTATCTATCTATCTATCTATCTATCTATCTATCTA
>LOEQ01003837.1:34402-57628 GCA_001685075.1 Bramus lutescens
AAGAAAGGAAGGAAGGAAGGAAGGAAGGAAGGAAGGAAGGAAGAAAGAAAAGAACTTATCAATAGGACGACTCTTAATGACTAGCCTTTGTTTTTCAAGGTGATACAGAATCATTTTGTAAACGTTTCTTTGTGCCTCTTCAACACTAAGCAATAACTGTGAAGTCTGGTTTCTGTTGTAGTCACCACTGTGGGATCATTGTCTTATTAACTGCAAACAAGAGATGGATATCTGTGTGCAAGTGTGGATGCGATGCTGACACTAACCACCCTCTTCTCTTTTGAATTTTTTAATTTCTCAATTGTCTCAGCAAAACTGTCAGTTTATTTGAAGTTTAGTCATATGGTAACTCACTGAGAAATTTTAATAACTGCACAAATAATACTTGCAAACACATTTGAAACTGTAGTTGAGATTATTTTATGAGTCAAAATTTAAATATGTAATTTTAAAATAATAAAATTTTATGATATAAAATGTAGCATACATAAGACTTTTCTTATGTTATCATTCAAGATTTTCTATATAATACAAAGATAACTTAAAAGACAATTCCTTAGGAAAATCTCCTCAAAGACTAAAGAAGGAATGAAAAAAATCTGTATTTAAGTATTCAAACAACACAATCACTTCACTGCCAAAGTACTAACTCTGACGGTACTTAAACTCTTGCTGGTAATTAAGAATAGTGTTTTACTGTGAGTGTTTATCTCAGTTTCAATCTTTCTGAACAGAAGAAACTTAACATTTCCCATCCAAGGCTAGATAGGCCACTGCTTTTTTCCCCACTCCAGATATAAGCAAGTCTGTAGACTATTGTCATTTCTAAACCCATAGTGGCAGTCTACAATCTGTTAGCTATCCTGTCGTCTCCAGAGTAACAGCCGGAAACTGCAGCGACGCCTTTTGGAATCCTTCTAGATGTGTTTCTGCTCTCTTTTCAGTTGGTATGCCCCATTTTTCCAGAATATAGAAGTTCATGCTTTGGTTAACTACCTCATAACATGGAGATTCAAATTTTCAATTTGCATGAATGTGAGATAAAGTCTCCTGTTTACACTTGGCATTGTAGTACTGTTTCTAGGAAAAAAATGGGCTCCTTTTCTTTGACTTTTTAAATGGCTTCCTTTAGGACTGTAGCTGTTGGAGATACTCTTTCACAAAGTACACTGTCTAGAAGACAGGAGCATATTTGGAAAATAAGATTAGAATCAAGGTTTGAGTATATTCTATATATATGGAACATTTAAAAGACAGTTATTTTCCTAAGGTAAAACTGATAGCCTCAACACATCTCAGGTCCTGAGTAGCTATAGGCTCTCTGGTAGCTGAGAGAGGAGACCATAGCAGCAGGGATGACTGAGGGTAAGGGTAGAATGGCAGTGACGTGGTCAGAGTAGACCAATGTGCATGAAGACTGTTCAAAGAAATCTGAACAAATCACAGTATAAACTAGGGAACTCAGGATCCAGTTGGAGAGCTAGGGTTTGGTCAGTGTTTCAAGGCTGTTAAATACTGAAACACCTTCTATAATTAATGATGGTATTTTTGATATGGTTTAAAATTAAAATTCTTGGAAGATGATAAGCCAAGGACCCTTAATTTTTTTTTCACAGCCAAATGTGAAATAAACGAGTTGTACAAATAATCACTAAGTTTCAGATTAAAAACAGCATTTCCAAAAGGGCACCATGATGCATGCCCACTATCTGAACACTTTGACGATTTATGAGGAAGACTGTAAGTTCAAGATCAACATGTTTTAAAAAACTACATTAAATGAAATATTATACTGCTTTCACTTTATCTTTGTGGTTTTATAAATTTTATATTCAGATACTGGATATAAAGGCACTAATTTTAATTTATGGTTTAATCTTAAACAAGCAAACTTTCCCATTCACATTTTACAGGAGTTATGATGCGTTTATAAACAGCTGGTCAGCAATTTGTAGGTTTGGCTCCCACACACCTCTGGTTTTCTTATATATGCTCTTCAATTTGTAGGACAAATGGCTGTCTACTCTGGCTATTATGTCCAAACCCTACTGGGATGACAATGCTGCTTTGAATGAATTTGCCTTAAGGATTTTAGAGTCTGCTGGCAGCCACCTTTTAAATAATTCACTTGCTCTTCCTCATTCTAGGTTCCTGGGGGAGGGGGCAATCCCTAAATCCTTGTTGCAATTTTCCAAAGTCCCAACTAGGGACTTCGTTGTTCATGACATGACGAACCTGAGATCACATTTGAGTTTGTGCTTAGGATGAAACCAGTCAGGCCAGAAGGACCAACTATGTAATTAGAGAATGGGGCACTGAGACAGGTAATAGAGTTGACCTCTGGGCAGGAGGGAAGAGCTGGAGATTTGAATTCGGTCACAAGGACAGTGAGTCCATCCATCCTGTTGATATAGCGAAATCTTAATAAAAGCTGGGATTTGAGGCTTATTCCCTGACTGGTAATACTCACACAGACCCAGAAACCTGCATAAGTAAATGTTCTTTGTCCTGCAGTCTGGAGAACAAAAATGTGCTACAGTAGTGAAATTAACGAAAAATCCTTGGATAAAGGTGTTAACGGCATTAATAATGAGATCTTGTGAGATAGGATGGCATTAGAGTAGCTCATAAAACAGAAGCGTGACCCTACCGTCCTGAAGTAATACCTCTGAGAAAAACTGTACAGTCTTTAATTAACTCAATGATTAGAAAGGGCTCCTATTCCCATAATGCAAATACAAGAGAATGAGATTCTCAGCGCCACAGGGACCCTAAGATACACAGCTGGGTATGAGAAGACAGCCAGGGCAGAGAGCTGGGCCTCATGTCCATGTGTTTTACTGCCCAGTGCCATGGGTGGACTGTTTACCCTTACCATACCCCAAGCTCTCATCTTACCATGTTTAGGGGAAATAACAGCGACTGTTTCTTCTTCTCCAGCCAAGCAAGATGCTCAGAGGCAAGAGGGTGACCCAGCCCCTGCTGTCGTAAAGAAGCCCAGGACAGAAAGGCAGTGTATCCTGCTTAAGAAAAGGCCCAAGAACTTTGCATTGGATGGGCCATCCAGTCCAAGAGCAAGCTCACCAGTCACCACAACTGCAGTGATAAAGGGCTGCTACCTGCATTGCCTGTAGTGTTGGCAAGAGCTTCCTGAAATTAGCCAGCTTACTCAGGAACCTGACCAGAGCAGAAAGCAGATGTTTAAGCTTTCCTGCAACCACAGGCCAGAGCTAAGGAGGAGAAGAAGCAGAGGTCGTTGGCCAGTGCTGAGAAGCAGGCTGGCTGTTGGCAAAGAGGACGTCTCCACCATACATGACACGTATATGGCACATGAAGTGGTAGGCGGGAGGGAGGGAGAAATGATGTAGCTATATGTCAACTCAAAAATTAAAAACTGTATGAGTTAAAAGAATCCTTCCAGTGTTACTTCTGTGCCCCACCCACTCAGAATTCTTACGTAAGTGCACACGTGCTTAAAGGACACAATCATGATCAACAGTATTTAATACAGGTTTAAGTTAGCTATGATCTGCTCCATAGGAAGTTGAACAAATGAAGATATCAACCACAAATGTATTTTAGCAGAGATAGCTGATGCTATGTTTCCAAGTGACTCGAGGATCAGCTCTGGTAAACACGACAGGATTGTAGCCAAGCCCTTAGCCATAACTTTCTCAACAGCACACACTTCCCTTCCAGTCCCAGGACAACTGAGTAGCTTTGCGATTTGATGAGCTTGAATGGCATTTAATATGACAAATGCATAACTAAGTGCCAATAACAAAAGCCAAGCTGCAACTTCAGTCCAAGTATTTTTTAGGTGCCACAATGTGTGTATACTATGGTTCAGACTCAATCATTGCAATCTCTGAAAGTTATTAGGGTCAGGTGGCTGAGCGGCTCCATCCTCTCTAATAACCAAGTAGTTTATTAGTACATTTTCATTTAAAGGGGCATATGTTCCCATCTCTCGGAGCTCCTTTCAGAATGCTGGAAGTGTCACATCTGTGTTGAGTGGCTCATAAGCACACATGCCACTAGAGGATGTGCTTTTCTGAGAACACTCAGAAGACTCATGCGAGCACTTGTGCTCTGTATATGCCAGGTTGAGGCTTGTTTTAAATTGCTTAGATTTATTCAAATGAAACACAAGATGGGGGCTTTCAGAAATATAAAAGAAATATGATTGAGGGAAGCTTTATTTTTATATTTTAGTAGCTGGAAAGATGGTTGGGGATGTAGTGAGTGTGCTGTAGCATTTGGGCTACACTAGCTTTCTCTGAGTGTGAAGCGGTGAGTTTGATCGGGACACTGGAGGTTTTTAAGACACAGTAAAGCTGTAGACAATTCAATGGCAGTTGTAGATCTCCAGACTACTTTCAAGTACATTTGATCTTTCAGAAAACATACACGGTTGACTAGGTGGAGATGTTTAAGTCTGCATAACACTAATTTTAATTGCAGTTCGATATTCTGAAAAGAAAGTTAGTGAAGGCATTGGTCTGTCACGGTTATCGCATACCCTCTGGTGTTTATGGTAGTTACCGAGGCAGTGATGTTGGCGGTACTTCACGGACACCAGAGATGACATGCCATATAAACAGCTATGCAAGAGAAAAGCATCATAAAAAGCCATACTGGGATGCGTTCAATTTGTCCCGAAAACATCATGGTCACTAGTGTCAAAGGCGCTGGGGCTTGCTTCTAGACAAACTGTGGCACTCACATGGGCTCTTAAGCTTGACAAATCAGGATGAAATCCTCTTCTCCAGCCTCCACCAGCTGTGCGATCTTAGTAAAATTATGCAAATTCTCTGATCTTTGTAATGCAGGAATAATCAGCCATATAGGCGGCTGTGGGACTTCATGAAATAAGTATAACATATGATTCACAGTTGGAACCCAGCAGTTTCCCTTTCTTCATTTCCTTACGAATCAAGACGGAAATGTACATTTCTGTTACATTTATAGAAAAGAGAATAAAGCATATTTTAGAAAAAAATCAATATTCCCCAGTCTGAGCATAAATTAAATGAAAAGAATGGGGGCTTTGGGAAATTAGATAAGTTACTACAATGATCTAAAAATGGCCATAACATTTAGAGGCAGTCAGAGAAGAAAACGGTTGAAAAGGAACAGAAATGACACAATGGGGAAATAGAGGTGACATCATGGAGTGACAGGAATGGTGGCTATGAGACATGGAAAAGCTAAAGCTGTGGTTGAGGAGATGGCTCAGTGGGTAAGTCACTTGCTTCAAGTGTGACAGACAGAGTTTGCAGCCTTCCACTCTCAGAAGGCTGTGGTGGGGTGGCTGGGGCAAGGTTGCCAGAAGAGTCACTGCTGGCAAAAGACTGGGCATGAGAGATCATACCTCAGAGAGTAAGGTGGGGAGGGCTCCAAGAAGATTCCTGATGATGTCATTCTCAGGCCTCCACACATACACTGCCAGAAGGGCACATGCACCCCCCCACACTCATACACATCCACACACACACCCACACACTCACTCACCCCCCACACCCCCCACTCACACAAACACACCCCCACAAACCCACTNCCACACTCTAAAGAACACCGAAGGTGAGCTGAGCTGCAGAATTGGCCCTACTTATTGCACAGCCACTTCCTCTGGAACATTCCTAAGGAAGTAAACTTACAAGGCCCAGGAAACTACCAAAATTTACAGCCTCACAAAGTCCCCTTCGGGAAGGGATACAAGTAGTGACAATTCTGGAGACAGGAGACTCTTCCATGGGCTGAACTGTAAGTCCTGCAGGGAGCTCCAGGGATGCACTGTGTCTGAGCTGTCACCCTGCTGGAGTGGGCTTTACAGAGAGGCAGCTGCTTTTGAGTCACTCAAGATCCCATAAGTCACCCCAAACACTCCCGGTTTACTCATCCAGATTTGGGTGAGACTGTTTCTGTTTCTTCCGTTCTGTCATTACTGCCCTATGTGGGATGAACAGACGTTTCCACAGAAAGAATCACATGACATTTGTCTTCCTGCCGTCCCTTCTGTCTCTGCCCCGTTTCTAGCCACATCTCAGCTATAGTGTGCTATCCGGTCTAGGAAGACAGAAGAACAAAAAGACAGAATTTAGGAGCAGCATTTGTGGATCTGGAAGCCAAACTCGTCCCTCTCCACACCCTGCTCAGCCCAGCAGGGAGAATTTATAGACAGATTCACAAAGGCTTTTAGTTTTCCTCATGTCCGCATGACTGTGGGCAGAGAGGGACTATTCAAACTGAACATGCACTAAATTTATATCTTGCTTTTACAAAACCAGTTTGTCAATGGTATGCACGCTGGCAAGGAAGGCTAGCATTTGTGCTGGAGAAAAAGGGGGAAAGGAACTGAGATGTATTTTGTACATTCTCTTATTATAACGTATGAAAGCTTCCCGTAGACTGAAAGAGTGTGATCTGAAGAGGAAGTTACAAAGTAACCCTTCAGCTCCTGAGGCAATCAAAACCACTTTCCAAAGTTCAAAGAAATAGGCTTCCCTTTTTTTTTATACATCTTTGGTTTTGGTTACCTTTCCCTTCTTATTCTTACTCTGCATCACCTCCTGCCCTACTTCAGCCTTTCCCTCCATAGCCTCACCTTTGCCTCCTTTCACGCCCTGTAAGTGTTCTGCTAATCCCTCTCACTCGAGGCCTTTTTATTTCCCTCTCCAATGTCCTTTATTATCTTCCTGGCCTCTAGAGGCCCTCGAAATCCAATGCGCTGCTGGAGAATTCATAGTTAGGAGCCAGGTAAAAAGAGAACATATGGTTTTGTCTTTGTGGCCCTGGGTTACATCACCCAGTATAATTTCTTTTCCATTTCCCTGCAAATTTACATTTTCTTTACAACTGAATGAAATTTCATTTTTTTTACCACATCCTTTTAAGCCATTCATCAGTTAAAGGATATTAGTCTTCCCCAGCTGTGAACCATGTACAGTATAACACCAACTGACTCAGAAAGCTGTGTCCACCAGTGCAATAATTAGCATGATTAAGAAGGAGGCAACTAAATGCTTTCTGGTTAGATTTGGGGCCCTCTCCAAGGAAAGGAACCTGTGTCTATGTCTGTGAACCTGATTAAGAGATCATAACCTTTAGAGGAGAACCTATTACTATTGTTTTGATAAATGGACATAAAGTTAAATTCCTTTCTGCTTATGTCCCTAAATTAGTGCTGATCTTGTTCTTCACTGGAAGTGCTCTGCATAGCTGGGAGGGGCTGTTAACGCCCAGTCATAACTGATCAAAACATCAAGAATAAATGAGGGTGGAGTGCCCAATCCAAAATGGACACAGTGCCCCAAGATTTAGGTAACATCATGGGATGAGGAAATGGAAGAGATGGAAAAGGTGTCTTCTAGACATGACAGAGACATTGCACTGATGAACTCATTTCAGCTGTGGTCGTCCATATAAGTCCTGGATAGGATTGTGCCCACCAACATTTCATCATGGATAGGGGAGGTATTCATGAAATTCTACCCACCTTGAGGGTCTATTGGCAGCTAATGGTTGTTGGGGGAGGGAAGTCTTCTTCTTCAGGGGCTTACTACTGGTAAGTTGTCCAGGCTCCAATAAAATAACCTGACACCTACGTTAATACAGGCAACACAAATTAAATACAACAACAACAACAACAACAGCACACACACACACACACAGAGAGAGAGAGAGTGAGAGAGAGAGAGAAAGAGAGAGAGAGGCAATCCAGAATGGGGGAGTTCTTGGAATGAAGGGCGAGATGAGAAAAGTAATGGGAGTGAAACCAGCTGAAATTCACTACACAAATGTATAAAACTGTCTAAGAATTCAAAACAAACCCCTAAACAATAAAGCAATAGCAGTTAATAAAAGTAAATTAAGGTGGCGTTTTCACCTGATAAGATAAATGCCATTTAATAATAGCTGGATGATTATATTCAAATAAGAAGTTTTTTGCCATTGTAGATGAAGGAAATGAGTCTTCTTGCACAGGTGAACTCTGCAGCTTTAAAGGAAAATCAGCAGTTCGTGTTTTCAAAAATGCAAAGAAGTATATGCAGAGAGAAAAGTAGGTGGCTTAGCCCTACTTGGCTCAACATCACGATGTATGTTTTGAACCCTGTTGTTTCAATTTACCTATTCGTCTGCCCAATAAAGGCTGGATTGTTTCTGCACCCGAAACAGTTCCCACAGCTCTATTTTTACAGTCCCGTTTCCATTGACTTAGTCAGCCTGGCTTCTACTTCATCTTCTTGAGTCTTTCAACAGTAATCCAAGTTGTCTGTTCACCCCCAGTCCTTCCCTGCCTGTCTGTCCTCAACACTCCCACACTAATGTTCTATGATTTTGTCATCGCTATGGAGATGCGCGAAGTCTGGAGGCGAAAATGACAATGTCATCTTCCAAGTTCAAAATACATACAATACATAATTCTGAAAACAAGTTGGTGAATTTTTCAATTTAGGAAAGTAGAAGTCAGGCTATTTTCGGATAAGCAAATAGTTGTGAACAGTTGCTGGGAATAGACCGCTGGAGCAGAATGAAAGGATAAGGCACTCAAAACAATCTTATTTCCTCCCAAGATTATATCTGGAAAAAAAATGGGAGGAAACATTTGAGTAACAGTGGTGAACAGTCAGAACACTTCAGGTTCATGTGCCAGATCTACGACTTAGCTGTGTGTCTGAGGGAAGAACTCAACCTTCCCAAACCGGCCTTGTCACACAGAAGATGGAAATGGCAGCAGCTCTGAAGGGGAGAGAACATGTTTATGGAGTCGATCCACACTCCAGTTTCACAATAACTGCTCACTATGGACCTCTTCACTTAACAAGAGTTTCAAAATCACACGAGAACCAATGAGAAGACAAAACCCACTAAGTAAACAGGTAAGAGGTATACAACTCATGCCAAGGAAGTCGTTAAAGCAGTATATTTACTTCCCAGAAACAACAAATTGAAAATGACTTTTATCAGTCAAGAGATCAGTTTTCCTGGGTCACCCAAACTGGAGAGGGAGCATTTAAAATGCTTTAGCTAATGAGAGAGTGAAATGGTGTGCGTATCTCCCACTTCTACTTTACCAAAGAGATGCATCACTTATGATGAGGAAGATACAAAAGTTGGTGGAGAGATAACTATATGAAGTATCAAGTATCAAAACCACCATATACAGTGTTGTCAAAGCTCCCTGTCCCAGGCTTGTTACACATGGGTGTGGCATAATGGTTCATCAAAGTTCAATTTAATATTTGGTTCTATTACGAGGAATAAAACACTCAAGAAAAAATAATCTTTTCTGCTTTCTAATGCAGGGAGACCACATCCATGGACCATGATGTTACATTTAGGATGAGAACAAAAAGTTAGAAATGTCACAGCTATTGCACTTGGTATGAGGAGGGGTTTTTAACCTCATTGGCCCAAGATGCAAAGTCTAGAGAGAAGCACACACAAACGCCTTAATCATGCCTATTTACTTTCTCTATTTGTGATGCTTTGTTGTCTCTTGGCCTTGCTGACCCTGAAGGGACTGTTACAGACTGCTAGCCAGTTCCTTCCAGAGGCAATGAACTCATGCACGGGAGTACACTTCAGATGTGACACGCTATTCCAGGGGTTGAGCATCCACATCTCCAGGGTTCACAACTCTGGTGATGAGCAAAGCATCTTGCCCTAATCACACAGGGCCAAATCCAAGAAGCCAATGCCTATACCTCAGAGCCCACTGGCCTGCTTTGCCTTGTCTCACCCATAGAAATCACAGAGAACGCCCTCTTCCACGTCCTAACCACTTTGCACTTCCCCACAGGCCCCTGAACAGTGTCGCATGCCTCTTCCTCTTAGTATTTGAGTAACAACCTATCCTTTTGGGGTCACTTGTCTCCCGATGATTAAAACATGCAGTTAGAGATCATGGTTAATAGACTCTTAGGATCTTGAAGAAGTATCTAATTGTATTTTAACAATGATTTATTGAACACCTATAGGCAAACATTACTCTGTTTCTATACTTACTCAAATTGCTAGAAAACACCAATTATTGCTTCCTTCTATGATTTCCATTATGAATATACCAATTACAGTTGTATTTAAGTTTTAAGATTGACTCATTATATTCAAGTGACATATTCACTGTGCTCAACATATTTACCACCATATATAACATTCTTTTGACTATTCAGAACTGCAGCAAGCTATAAAGTCAGAGTTGGATGATGGGGACATTTTCTAGGCCACCCTTGAGGAGCTGAGTGGTAAGGTTTTGTCTTGAGGAAAGGTATGAGGTAACAAGAATATTCTTGTCTTATTTCATATTGTAGGAGCTGGCATGGGATCCCAGTACTCTGAAGCTGGACATGAGCCCTATCACTTGTCCCTCGGTTTTTTGTCTCTATGCTTACATTCATTTTATGAAGTAAATTACATGCTTCAGTCAGTCTGTGCTGATTTATGACGAGTGACCTTCAGGCACCATGCTGCTTAGATTACTCCAGAGTGTGGCCTATCAGTTCGATTAGATTCTGCATCCTGACTGGAATTCTTGACTTCTACCAAGACCACTAAGATTATACTTTGCATTAAATATTAATATAAGGTGAAGACATAACGTGCCTTTTTAGCTAAGAGCCTTACTGAAAGAAAAACGATAGATTCTTCTCCTTTCTCTAGCTGCAAGCAAATGAATTGAAAGATGATTACGTATTCCTTAAGCTGGCAAGCTTTTAATATATTTAAAATTATATTTTGATACTATAATCTTTATTTCCATATTGAAAAAGTGATATGCTCAGTAATCTAAAATGTATGTCATGACAATAGACAGTCCAGCTGAGGTGAATGGATGTATTTTGCTGGTCTGGAAAAGGGCTGTTATTCCAAAGAAGGATATAATGCAATCAAGAGTACAGCCTACAGGAAGATTTCCAGTCCCCAGGAACACTGTTTCACTGCTACTAATTCTAAAAAGATTGTCTATAGCAATGTTAATGCCATCTGTTGAGTATGGTGACACAAGCCTTTAATCCCAGAACTCGAGAGGCAGAGGTAGGTGAATCTCTGAGAATGCAAGACCAGTCTGGCCTACAGAGTGAGTTTAAAAACCAACTCGTACACAATGAGAGACTATCGCAAATTTCACAACAACAACAAAAACCAATACCCCCCCCAATAATACCCCCAGAATGTTAGTATTGTATGACAGATAGTGGGTGGCAGTTGTATGACAAAAATCTCTACTAATTACATCATTATTAAAAATTAAACTATTAAACCACTTGTGAAAATTTAGGTTCAGTCTTTAAAATGAGACAATGTATTATTGATGACTTTTTTTGATGCTCAAATATAATGGTATTTTAGTTTTCTAGTGATATTTTTTAGGTTTTTAGGGCTGTACAGTAGACATTTCAAACTGCATGATAGGCCAATCATTAACATTATAATTAATCATGAATGGAAGGTTGATAATTTCAAAATAAAATTTCTTTTTAATCTTTTAAAAATTTGAATTAAGTCTACATTTGCTCATTAAAAAAAATTTCCCTCTGATTTGTTTGTAAGGCTGTATTTGCTTTGATGGCTGCAGCTACCAAATCTACGTCTGCTTAAAGGATCTTTTTGATCTTCCATATGAAAACACTGAAGGGAACATTAGTGCTTTTGTGAGAGAGAAGGTTCCACACCATGCAGAAACCTTACAGTTCAGACAGACTTGATAATTAAATGAAAATAGCTGTGTTTAGCTGACGGCAAGAGTAGGGCCTGGTGTACTGGATCACAGTCTCAGATTTTTAGTGGGAAGGGCATTTTAAATATCGTTTAACTCAGTCACTCATTTAAACATTGCCTTTCCGCATCTCCATTCTTGGCTGAATACCCGTTGGCTTCCAAGGCAGCCCACTGCTTTTTGCAATTTCCCCCATCTATCGTATTGGGAAACATTCGCGTTCGAGTTAAGCTCCTTCAAGCTGAAAGTGAAGAACAGGGTATCACCCATTAGAGATGCAGCGTTCACACAGGTCAAGCATTTGATGATTGCCTCTAATGAGAGGATGGTCTGGATGGCATTCCCTACAGTGTAGCTTGCACTGACTTCAAGCAGCTTTGCGTGGAATAAATAATATTCAGCCACGTGGAATGCTGCTTGTTCTCAGGTTGTCTTTTGGACCACTTAGAGAATTGCCTGCATTGGGAAGTGGAGGACGCCAGGGGGGAGAGTTTCCCTGGGAGTCCTCTCTCAAGTTTTCCAAGTCCCTTATGCTGCCCAGATGGGCATACATACCCATGATTACTAAGCAGCAGAGATAGATTGACACTCGTGAATTGGATGAGGAAGCCTGGGGAACACAGTTATGCAGTATTAGAGGACTTGGATTTCTTTCTTTAATTCTACCAGTGAGCTTTATAACCCTAGTGTGCATTCTATGATTCTCGCCTATAAAGGGAGACTACATATGCTTAGAATTCAGGGTTGTTAAGAAGATCAAAAGAAACAACGCATAGTAGGCTAAAATATGAAACCTATGCCGCTTTCCTCTTTGGATTTAGCAACAACGTAACTTTGGAGGCCTAATACCTTAATGACAGTTGAACTAACTAATATGTACTTACAAACTGTGAACCTCACATTAAGCAGTTGCCATATCAATACAAATTTAAAATCATTTAAAGTCTTTATTTTCATTACCCATAATGTTGAACATTTCAGGAGTCGTGGCAAAAGCTGAAGATGACAGTTTTAAGATACTAAATACAAAGATGAAAACAGCAGTTGGTGCTCATTGGCTGCTGCTCCTTATCACTGCTTCATGCAGTTCATATATACATGTAATAGATAGTGCCTACATATTATATAATTATATATAATATATTCTATTTTGTGTTTTGTGGTTATTTCCAAGTTTCTTAATTAAGCCTTTCTCATATATCCTGCTTTGACCAAATTAAAAGTTCATTTATCGCAGTTCAATCAAACACTGAAGATGAACTGGCTCTCAGTTTCGCTTTTGAAGATAAATTTTGGGTTTATTTTCTTAAGATCCTTGACAATTATTTTCTACGGCCTTAAGAAACATATTTTGAATTGTCAATGTATAATTAGCAATGATATATTCATAAATCTTTGCCTGGATCTTGAGTCAGTTGAAGAAGGATAAGATTTCAATTTTGAACCATTCTTACAACTGAGGATGAAATTGTAAAAATGTTTAAAACTCCTGTACAGGTCTGTTTTGATAAAACTCCTGTACAGGTCTGTTTTGATAAAACTCCTGTACAGGTCTGTTTTGACTGTTTACTTTCAAGTATTTAGTTCAGCAACCTCAGTCTTCTAGCCAGGGAACTGAGAGTTTCCAATTCTATGGGAATGTGTGGCTGTGTTTACTCAATTTTACAAGTTCATGGCCATTTACAGTTTCAGGGGCAAAGGCAAGGCTTGTGTCATAAAAGTTTGCAAATGTCAAAATCCTGTCCTTGTATTGGCTTCGAGAAGCCCTACATTTTCTTTCTCGTCAAAACGTCAGAATACAAGAAAGATACCCTTGAAATTCTGTTTGGAGAGTAGGATTAAAGTTAGAGAAACCTGAGACCCAGTGTGCCCTTCAAAGAGTTAGATTTTACATATCGTTAGGAAAAACAATATGTTCTGCTAATTTTAACTGACTTGTGTGTAAGTTTGAGTAAGCAACCATAGTATTGATATTGAAAATTTCTGGGCTTCTTCTGCAGCTGGTGTAGAGTACCATTCCATGAAAATGAATTTGGGTCTTCTCTGACCAAGGGAGCATTTCCTTTCATATAATACTTATTAGAAGTTTTACTGTAAGTTTCTCTGCCTCTAAATCACAGCGCCTTCAGTATAAACCAGCATGCTTTCCTTCTGATGAGCAAATGCTCCATCCTAACGTTTGCAGTATCACTTCATTGACTTGTGTCTACTTTATGGCCTCCCATTTGGTTTGTTACACCAACCTCATTTCAATCCACTATGATACCTTAGTTTTATTTGAATTTCTGGATATACTGAATCCCATTTCCACCATAACATATTCTTTCCCACCTCAATGACAATTATTCTCTGAACTGGGGGGCTTTTGTTCTTATAATATCATGTGACCTGATGTCACAGAATATCTCAATCTGCTATAGACTTATTTTATTTTTGTCTCTCAGTGCAGTACAGCAGGAAGCTCCTGTATAGGAGATGTGTATTAGGAATGCTGACCATAATGCCGTGTAATTGAGTTTGCGTTTTATGAAGTCTCTCTTAAATTAAAGCTGTCAAAGCACCAAACCCAGGGATGAGTGCACAGTACAAACTCAAGAGCCATACATGGAAAGGACAGAATACCAAAGTTCTAATGGCTACTGTGAGAGCTGCTTAAGGAAAGCCAGCACAGCACAACCTTGAGGCCACTTCACCCCCATTGCTCCTTCCCTCATCACTGTACATGAGTTGAGTGCAGGAGTCAGCCCGAGTCACTTACTAAGGCAAATTTTTTGTTGAGAATCATCTGCTCCACTAAAGAGGACTCGTTGTGGAAGAGGTGGGGCTGCATGTGACTCCACATGTGAGGAAACCACCAGAACTCATCCACAGACCCCAGCAGAAGGTCATCCCCTTCGTCTTCCTCCTCGGTCCCTATAGGGGCAGAAAAAAATGATTATTCAGTTAATTACAAATGCATCTTCATTTAATCTGCCTATCTGTCTATCTGTCTGTCTGTCTATCATTCATATATCTATCATCCATCCATCCATCTATTTATCTCTACCATTTATCTATTATATCTATTATATATCATTTTTGTATTATCTAGCCAATATACATCTATCATCTATATTAGTACTTATCTACCAATCATTTATCATGTAATTTATTTAGAAGATACCATTATCTCACATGCACATAAGTCATTGAACCCAAAATTTAGCGAAGGAAAGATCTGTTAAGGAATGATTAGAGGCTGTGACAAAATTTTTTAAAAACATTTTTTAACATTTTAAATTATGTGCTTGTGTGTTTCTGTGTGTGGGTATCTGTGTATATGTGTGGTGCCAGCAGAGGCCAGAATAGGGATCAGAGCCCCTGGAGCTGTTTTACAGCTGGTTGTGAGATACCTGACATAGGTCAATGTTGCAGAATATTTCATTAGACTGTGTGAAGATGTGTCACTGTGATTGGTTGAATAAAGAGCTGAGTGGTCAACAGCTAGGCAGGAGGAGGTTAGGCAGGACTTCTGGGGACAGAGAGGACTCTTGAGAAGAAAGGTGGAGACACCAGCACATTCAGAGCAAGTTGGACATGCTGTACCGAGGAAAGGTAAAAACCATGTGACTGAAAATAGATTAATAGAATCAGATTAATTTAAGGTATAAGAGCTATTCAAGGGCAAGCCTAAGCTTTCATAATTAATAAGTCTCTGTGTCATTATTTGGGGGTTGGTGATCTAAAGACAGTCTGACAAGAAAGCTTGCTAGAGGTCATAGCAATATCTCTCACTCTCTGAAAGACCAGTACACACATTGCTGAGCCACCTCTCCAGCCCCAAAACTTTAAAAAAGTTATTAAACATGAGATTTGAATAACAAAATATTTTAATTTCATCTTTAAAATTAATATTTAAATATAATATTTATAATAAAGATAATCACAAAGATATCAAACTCATCATCAGTCTTTGTACAGCTCGTAGTATAGAGAGAATGAGTAAAACAGACTTAACCGATATTTTACAAATAGTCAGACTGCAGAAGAGGATGTAGATTATTTTGACATGGTTTGTATATTCAGATGCAAGAAAATAGTTTCCTGGTTTGTGCACGGCGTTGGCACACAGTGGCGCCTGCGGCCCACAGTGGCATCTGCGGCACACAGTGGTGTCTATGGCAGTCCCTTGCCTCACCTTTCACAGTGGAAACAGACAGACGTCTCTTGAGGTCTCTCAGTTATCATCTCATCCTGAGCTCTACCTCCTCAGCCAGGACACTGTGACAGAGTTAGCTAGAGTCCCCTAGTGTGTGAGCTGTTTCCTAGGCCGCCGCTTCTGCTCCCCCTTCCTTGTCACATGCAGCATCTGTCTTTCCCTGCATGTGTCGGTCAGCATTGCTTCATTTTCCAACTAGCTTTGCTCAGAGTTTGTTTAAGGGGGAGAGAGCAAGGGATCTCAGGGTTCTTTAGAAAGATGCTCCAGCATGTTCGGTACCCTTCTCTGAACACCATGGTAGGACCGCAATGACAACTTTTATACATTGGAAGCATGTTGAATTTAGAGAAATGATTTCTACCATCTGACAGATTTATCTTCATTCACAGGAAATGTAATTTTATGTCTTTCATTTTTCTTAATAGCTTTATTTATCTGTCTCCCTTGAATCCCACTTCAGGTATATTTTAGATCAGAATCAATTTTATTGAGTGGAAGTATCTATTTATTACTTTCAAGATTATGTTAAGACAAATGAAATCAATGTAGCTGCCTGTGTTTGGATTACTCTGGCATCCTCTGTAGAAAACAGAGGACAGAAATGAGTAGTCAAATCCCTTACATTATTGAAAATGATCCTTCAGCCCAATAAAGCCACTGTCAAGCGGAGCTTATTTTACTGTATGTCTACTTATAAGACGTACTCTGCAGCACGTCTGTCTTTGCTTTTATGTTGTGCACTGCCACCGAAATGAGACCGCAGCAGAGGTAATGCAACAGTGAAAAGTTTTATGGCGCTGTGCTGGCTATGCTGTTCCGTTCTCACAATGTCCTGTGGCTAGGGTCACAGGTAACCTGACTTTCTCACATAAGGAGGCTGATCTTTACAGAGGCCAAGCGGCAGGCCCTGAGTTCTAATTTAATTAAGCAACTCCACATTCAGGGTCCTTAGTTATTTTTCACTGGTCAAATGCGGACTCCAGAAACGGCAGAATTTCTTAACTCAATACCACAGTGCTTTTTACATTTTCAGGTAACTCTATGAGGCAATCAGAATGCACAGATGTTCTTACTTAAGCTACTTCTCAGTGTTTTCCTGGTACGTTCTAGCCTCACTGACCTGCAGACAACAGAACTCTTTCTGCTGCCTAACTTCCCTAACGAATGACTGTTAATTAACGAATAAGCTCCGTAGGAAAACTGCACTCTGGTTAAGTGAGGGTGAATATTGTCTTCTGGTTAACTGAGAGCGAAGACTGTCTGGACACTTTACTAGCTACATAACTTTGGGCCCTTCAAAATTCAAGACAATGTTTAAGTTAAAATAGATCTCAGAAGAAAAAGTCTTGGGTTGGAGAGGTGGCTTAGTGGATAAGAGCAATGGCTGTTCTTCCAGAGGACCCGGGTTCTATTCCCAGCACCCAGATGGCAGCTCACCATCATTTTTAGCTCCAGTTCCAGGGGGATCTGACATTCTTTCATGGCCTCTGCCAGCAACACGCATGCATGTGGTACACAGACATGCACACAGGCAGAACACCCACACATTTGAAATAAATTTTTAAAACGAAAGCAAGCTATTTCCTGAAATAAATTTTCCTTTTGAAAGTGACACCATTTTTCTTTGTCCTCTCAAGACTGAGTGAAAAGGACAGAGGTTTCAGTTGAGGAAGGAATCAGTTCTTCACATAGGGAAACAGTGTGCTCTAATCAAGTTTTATAACATCTATTTTGAGAGGCTGAGACTTAAATTTCACATTTGTTCCCATGAAGTCTCATGCCTCAGGTCTTAGAGGCCCTGGCTGTCACTGTGCAGGGCCTTTCCTCTTCTACACAGAAAAGGAGGTCTTGCCAACCTTGCCTCTACATTTCTCCCGTGTGTGCAGCTCTTCCGTCGGTTTAGAGAGAACACCCTCATCCTGAGCTGTGAGAAGTGCTTTCATTAGAAAGAAAGAAGAAACCAAATAATAAAACACAACCCTTTCAGAGCTTAGAAAGAAGGGGTTGGATGAACGGCACCATTTCAAGCGTCTAGGGCTGAAGGAAGAAGACTGAGGTGCCAGATGTTTGTGTATATCCTGAGTTTGGACTGTCCTGGTTTTCACTCTGTAGTTCTTTCTCTCACTGCCTTCCATTGGTTTGAACATGGAATGAATGTCCCATTAGCTCATGTGTTCAAGGCTTGGTCCTCAGCTGCTGGTGCTATTTTGGGAGGGTGGCAAGAACTCAAGGGGCCTAGCTGCAGGAGGTAGGTCATTGGAGATGGGTCTCTAAGAGCATACTTTCTCCCTAGCCCCCTTTCTCTTCTGTTTTGTGATTGTTAAGTGTTGTGGGAAGTCGTTCAGCCAAGATCCTTTTGGATACCAGTCCATTGGGGCATGGTCTGAGGTACAATAAGCACAGACAGGAAGCGTGCTCGCCCCTTTTCCCTTTTCACTTGGTTGGTGGTCGGAGTTCTGTTTGCAGCTCCTGGCAGCCGCAGAGCAGAAGAACACAGCAGTTTCTTTGTGAGTGTTCCACAATAAACATTTGTTATCCTTTATTAGGGCTCTCACGGACCTCCTTAATTACGTGACAGTTATGAGGTTAATGACTGGTCTACCACACACAGCCACCTTGGTCCTCTGCCCCACCACAGGCCCAGACATGACGGGCAAAGCAGACCATGGGTGAAATTTCAGGAAACAAAATTCACACCTGTTTTCTATTAAATCCTCCCTCAGGCACATACTGCAGTAACAGCCTGAGTAACACCACTTCTTTCAAAGATATTATACATTCAGTATGTTTTCTGATTCCTTCCCTGCGACTTGAATTCCCTCTCCTTACAGATGTCAAAGCATCTAACATGTGATATTAGTGTTACGGCTACAGACATGGAGTTTCTTCTCAATGTTATGAAAGGCAGCAGCATGAAGGGGGGCTAGCATTGTTAGAACCATAGCCAGAACTTCTGCACCCTGGGGAGCCTTCCGTGGGGAGCACATCCTCATTTCCAGTTTAAGAAATCTTTAGATATCACAAGACTATGAATCTGTGATCAATCTGGAACTTACTTTGTATTTTTTCTCAGCTCTGGGTCAAGCAAGCTAACTTCTTTCCACAGTAAAGTCCTGAAGCAGCACTAATTATCAGAAAGCCCATGCCCATCAGAGACGAGATTAGCGTGTTTCTGGGGAGCATGTTTCTTTCTCCCTTTTTAGCTTGCTAGATCTGCGTGCTTCCATCACACACGTTACTGGAAGTAACTTTGCGATTACTACTAGCATTTGCTATTGCAGCCATTGCAGTTTCGTTCATCTTCCTTAGAACTGCTTTGGCTCTTCTTGGCTATTTGAATTTTGAAGTAAATTTTAGAATCATGTCACCAATACTCACAAAGAAACTTGTTAGAACTGTGTCTGAGGCTGAAATATAATTAATTGTATTAATTATAGATCAATTTAGAGAGGACTGAATTCTTAAATATCTAGTCTTCCAATCCTTGGATGTGTTTCAGCTTTTTAAAGTTACACCTTAATACAAATGAATAATTCTAATATTTACCCCTAAAACTTTGTTGATGGAATGGTAAATGAAACTTCATTTTATTTATCTATGACTTTGATGATAGTGTGCAAAAACATATCTGATTTCATATATTACACAAGATCCAAAAATCTATTAGAAAAGATAAAATTGACATTAAAATGAACTACTTTTATTACCCACAAACAGACACAGAGAAAAGACAACCCAGACCGTGAGAGGAAAGAACTTACAATGCATGTGACAGAAAAATCGACACAGAATAGAACAAGGATCTACAAATCAGTAACAAGAGAAAACGTAGAAATAAGCAAGCCTCAGGAAATGGCCTCAAACAACCAGTAATCATGTGTATAGGTTCACTTTCTATTTGTAAGAGAAATATGTATGAAAACCATCATATGAATTTCTACATTCCCAGAGCACAGCTAAAATGTAAAAGGGAAATAACATGAAATATGAGGCACAGTCCTCAGACAGCTAGAAATTCACACTGGAAAAATTAGTCTGTAAAATAGGTTGGCCTTTCCTCTTCAAGTTTTCATATATGTGTCATGTGAGCAACTCCACTCTGGGCTGAGATCCAACAGAAAAGAACTTGCATCCTCCAAGGGACAGGGATGAATGCTTAACAAAATGATCTAAGAAATGCCAAAGGCTAGAAATAACCTTCTACACTGTGGTAGGTTGAATAAAGTGTTGGGATGCTCCAACGAAACACTACCAAGAAAACTGAGAGAATGATAATCTATGTGCCATATCTGTGTGACTAACACAGGGTATTATGACAACAACAGCAGAAGCTGGATGTGGTGAGTTTTACACTTACCTAAGAGGCAGGTGTAGCTAACGAGGTACTGGAAGCCAGGGAGCAGTTTAGAAATGTTAGAAGCAGGAGGCTAGAGACTACAAGAAGGGAGTAAGATGGGGGTATGATGATGCCTTTCTTGCTCTGCTTGAGAGCTAAACCACTGTGTATGGTTTGTGAAAATTCACAAAAGATCATGTTTGGTATTTGTGAATTTTTCTGTATGAAAATTACAGGTCAACAAAAAAGAGAGGCATTAGAAAATACCATAAGCTTTAGAAGCATTAACGTTGAGAGAGAGAGAGAGAGAGAGAGAGAGAGAGAGAGAGAGAGTCTGACTCTGTCTAAGACAGGATTTCTCTCTGTCACCCTAGCTATTCTGGAACTTCCGCTGTAGACCAACCAGGCTGGCCTTGAACTCAGAGATCAGCCTGCAGGAAAGTGGGAACAGGAGGGAAGTGAGATTCCAAACAGCGTGCTCCAAGGAGCCTTACCTGTGTGATAGAATTTCCCTGAAAATCCAAGGTTGAATGTAAAGTTTGTGATTTGAGCACGCAAGAGATTCTGAGTGTCAAGCAGGGCCTGAAATACAGAATGAACAAAAGGTGTTTCAGGGTGACAAGGTACCAAAAGACTTCACGCACATTCAGAGACTAAAACCATTCTATTTAAAACGAAGGGTGGAGTCTGGATAATGTTGCGATCACACAGCACATACATGTATTAACATTAGCCCATAAGAAACCAGAAGAACAAATGTTGCCTGTAGAAGCCAAGTGAAAGGAAAAGTTTAATCCATATGTATAAAGGAAGTAGAGTATAATATATCTCTTTTTACCCCTCAGGGACATAGAGAACCAATTTCAAAAGGACATTCAATTTAAATGAAGCTTGGCAAGAACATATGTGGAATAAAAAACCACACTGGCATTTCTCAGATATATCTTTGTTCTTCAAAACACAAAATTCTTAACTTTTAAGTCTGAGATTCCCCAAAGATAATGATTGCTGTTCATAAGAAGATATGAGGGCAAAGCAAATCTATAATTTGCCCATTAAAACAACTATCCACGGTGGTTCATCTTGACTGACAACTGGCTTGGAAGGGATTAATTCTGTAGGATTAATAACGCACACCTCTGGTTGTGTCTATGAAAGGATCTGCATGTGGAACTAGCTGAGAGAGAGGTGGTCTTTTGAGTATGTACAGCGTCACCCAGGAGACTGGGACTAAGTTGGAACAGACGAGAAGAAATGGAACAAGTGAGCTGGTGTAGGCCGTTTCTCCTTTGTGCTTTTGTGCTTTCTGGCTGTCATAAACTCTGCTTTCATGCATGCACCGTGATGAACTGAAGCCATAAGCCAAAACCAATAGCCCCTCTGTCTAAGATATGGCAAGCATTTTGTCAGAGGTGAGGGCACCCACAATGCACTTCTCATAAGGAGAATGGTTCTGGAAGCATGGCTTGGTTTCATGTGTAAATTCTACGGTCTGTGAGTATTTAGTGGACTTTCATTGTTTCTTCTCCTTCACTTCCTGATTCTTATTTAAATCCCAATGACTCAAATCACTCAGTCCCTCCCTCGCTCTCCCACCCTCTCTCCTGCGTGTGACCTTAGAACTTAGTGTTCACCTCAACTAAACATAAACAGCACGGTTGGTTTTCAAAAAGATCTTGATTAACACTTCACTGTAGGTTAATACTTCACTTTACACATGAAGAGAATGAGGCAAAGAGATCCTAAATTAAAAGCACACACATAGCTTGGCTCTCACATTGGCCTTCTATCCGGATGCTTTTTCCTCTAGTACATCCAGGTCATCAACTAACCTGGTGCTCTCAACAGCAGAACTGACGCTCTGAAACACCTGAGCTGCCTTGTACAGAGTCTCCGTCTTCATTCAGTAACCACCCGATGATATCCTTCCTCATCAGAATGCAACTGAGTCTGTGCCTAGGCAGAGGACGAAATGCTTTCTTCCCAAACTTAAACTCGTCTAATCAATCACCAATTACTGAAATGTAAGTACGTAATTGTTTCCCTAACATTTTTTTTGTTTGCAAGAACCAACTCTCTCGTATGCCTGACTGAATGATACACTCTGTGAGTCTACATGACGCTGATGGATGGAGGGCCTGCCAGTGGATCTCTACACTGAGCTATGACAGTATAAAGCTTAATTGATGCCAGCTTCCCTGCACACATGTAAGAGCTTGTTCTTATAAGGGCGGGGCATAGGATGGGCACAGGAAGGAAAACGGGATGGGCGAGTGGGCAGCAGTGAGGAAGGGGATTTCTTACTTCTTCCAGGAGCTGACAAGCTAGACTCTGTTGCAAGGAGGGTGCTGTATGGTGTAAGATCTGTGCCTTTTCCTTTCAACGTCTGGGGAAGTTATGGTGCAGCCTTTGAGACGACAGGCCTGGAGGTCAGCCAGTCTTAACTGGAATTCTGGACCTCACCCTCTTCCACTTTTAGGCATGTTATTAAACTTTCAAAGCCCGAGTCTCATCATTGTTAAAGAGCTTCAGAGCTCTATCTGAAGATTAAATGAGACAATTCGTTTATGCTGTTGGTGCAGTGACTGGAACAGAATCTGTGAGCAGCACTGGGCATTGCTGTTCTGCCATCTCTGGTGCTGCATGCTTCACTACAGCTGACACAGTGGTTACCTTTGAATTCTAGAAGAAAAGCTGTGGTACTTTCTTTTGCTTTATCTTCATTTGTAAAGTTAAGACAGTCTTCTAATGCAGAGTATAATGAGGGTGAATCACACATGCAGGAGTGGTTTACTAAAAAGCTATTAAAATATCTATATCTATCATCTACCAATTGATCCATTGATCCATCCATCCATCCATCCATCATTTATAATATCTACCTTCCATTTATCTAACATCTGTTTTTCTATCTTCTACCTATGTCATCTATCTATCTATCTATCTATCTATCTATCTATCTATCTATCT
>LOEQ01003837.1:70471-94981 GCA_001685075.1 Bramus lutescens
CTATCTATCTATCTATCTATCTATCTATCTATCTATCTATCATCTATCATCACCTATCTCTATCTATGTATACACACACACACACACACACACACACACACCCCACATCATATCTATAAAGTCAGAAAATTTCTCAGAAATAGCCAAAGGAGAGGAGTGTGTATCTAAAACAATTAACAGCCTACTCTTTGTTACATTCATGTAAAACAACAAAGCTTTCCTAGGAATGGTGGTATCATGGGACATAACAAAACCTCCAGAGAAACCCTGGGAAAATATCTCCTTGTGGCCACAGTGGGGGGGTACTGACAGAGCTCTCAGGTGGAACAGATCAAGGCTGATGCAGTATTGACTTTGGGGGACAGGAGACCCCATGGGCAGAGTGAAATGCTGTGTTAGTTGCTTCCTGTTTTGATTGTCTCATGAGGCCTTGGCAGAAATATCTGGTATTGTTTCCCTTACAAACTGGAAGGGGACAAAACAAAACCAAGCCCAAAGGAAAATAAAATCAAGAAAGTTAAGTTTTCTTTTCTTCATGTAGGAAACAAATCAAACAAACAAAAAACCAACAATAATAGCAGTAGATTAGCTTGGTGACTAACTCTGATAATCTCAACACATGGACAGAGGGGGTGGTGGGTAGGGGTGGGGTGTGGACAGAGGCAGGAAGATGGCAATGAGTTTGAGGCCAGCCTGGGCTGCGGCTTCAAGGGAGGCTAGCTAGATAACAACAGCCTCAAATAACAACAGCCACCACAATAAAGACAAGAGAAGAATAATCAATGAGTAATGGTGCATTCCTGGATTTAATAATGCTACCAGTTCAGGATTGTGAGTCTCCACTTATACTTATTCTGTATTACAGCAGGAGTCTGTTTTTAGGAACTGTGTGAATACTCTCAATGGCAGAGCAGAATAATTTCTATGAACACCTTTTCTCTCCATGTCTACCTATATATTATTACATGAATTTTGAATATCTGCAGGTAGCTCTGAGATTATTGTCTGAACTCTCTCACTAGAAACCTTGTTTGCTTGTGGTGTTTTTGAGAAACAGAGATATTATTTCAGAAGACTGTACATATGAGAAACAGAGACATTATTTCAGAAGATTGTAAATATGATCTGCTACTGTAAATAAATATTTCAAAGCCAGGCATGGTGGGTCACATCTGCAATTGTAGCACTTAAAAGGCCTAGAACAAATGCTTGTTACAAATTTAAGGCCAAGCTGGGCCAGAGTGATACTGTTTCGAAAACAAAAACAAAATGACTTTAGGAGTATGATGATCAATATTGATTATGAATTACTTATAAAACAAATGTTTAGGCATGTCTGTGAGGGAGTCTCTTTAGACAGGTATAACTAATTTGGGAATATGTACCCTAAATGTGGGTGACATTATTCCATGAATTGGGGCTCCAGACTGAATTTAATAGGATAAATCTGATGGAATGCTGTGATTACTATTAACGAATAAAGAAACTGCTTTGGACCTATAGCAGGGCAGAACTTAGGTAGGTGGGGAAAACTAAACTGAATGCTGAGACAAAGGGAGGAGTCAGAAAGAAGCCATGTATCCTTTTCAGAGACAGACGCTGGAACTTTAACCAGCAAAGCCATAGCCACGTGGAGATACACAGACTAATAGGAATGGGTTAAATTAATATGTAAGAGTTGGCCAATAAGAAGTTAGAGTGAATGGGCCAAGCAGTGTTTTAATTAATACAGTGTCTGTGTGGTTATTTTGGGGCTAAGCAGCCAGGAACCAACAAGCAACCTCCTTTACTACAATGGAACACCTACATTACCTTATTGCTAGTTTTATAACAATTTAGCACAAGTGTTTTTTCTACCCCTTTTAAAGCCACCCCCTTTTCATCTGTTAAATTAATGTAATTATATCACTCTCCCCTCACTTTCTTTCCTCTAGTCCACCCTAGTTGCCTTCCCTCAAATCCTTCCCCTCCCCTACTTTTAAGTTGATAGCATCTTTTTCTTTGATATATATTGCTGATTGATGTGGGGCAATCCAGCTCAGTGTGGGTAGGTGCTTTAAGAAAGAAGGCTGAGCAAGCCAGTATGTAGCACCCCTCTGTCCTCTGTATCAATGCCTGCCACCAGGTTCCTGTCCTGCTTGAGTTCCTGCCTCAACTTCACTCAGTTTTTGAGCAGTTGATATGATAAGAAAATTCTCCTGGAACTAGGTGAAAAAGAACATTTTTCATCTCTGTTTTAGTGTAACTGCAGAATCTATCTCTTTAAGGGAAAAAAGTGATTTCTTATTGTTTATTAGAATAAGGGTTTTGTTATAATTATAGGTTTATGTCATATTATATTTTTATATTGTATAATATATTTTATAATTATATGTATTATATCTTTCTGCTTAATTAAATGCCTCTTATAAAAGCCTGACCACAAAACAAAAATTAGGTTTGCACTTTTTGAAACTGAGAGAGAAGTTTAAAGGGTGCTGAACTAGTAATCATAAACTTGAAGATAGTGGAAAAGCACATCGATTGAGCCTACTGATGTTTTATAGGTTGCAGTACAGAGTAGCTTTGGACTACTAAGCACTTCTAAAATGGAGCATACTGTGTATATCCTCAGTTACATAGATAGTGATGGGGAGCCTCCTTCAGTTAGTGGTCTTTGAGAGGTTGGACCAGGTTGGGCATGGCCTTCAGCACCAAAAAGCTTGTGGTCTGTTCACTCACTCTCTCCCTCCCCACTCGCTACACCTGGATGTTGGATCCCATTCCTGTTCCCTGCTGTGATCTGTGAGTTCCTCTTTAGTAAAGAACCCCTTATTATACCCTATTCGGAGCTAGTGTGAGATTCCTTTATTCACGCCCCCCACATCTGATGTGCTCCCCTTCACAGGGAAGGAAAGGATTTATTTTGGCCCATAAATCCACATTGCATGCACACTGTCATTATAGTAAAGTCACACTGGAGAGAGCATGAGACAGCTGGTCCTGTCATATCCACTGTCAAAGGTGGAGCAAAAGGAATGTCCCTACATCCTTCGCTTCCAGCTAGTTCTTTCCCATCTTACCCAGTTGAGGGTCCCTTGTCTAATGCTTTCCACAGTGGAATGGGTTAGATCAATCAACAATCAAGACACTCACCCAAAGACATGCATACAGAACAACCCCAGGAGAAAAACGCTGCATTGAGACTCTCATCCCAATGATTCTGAGTTGTGGGGAGTTCACATTCAAAATCAGCCATCAGTCTCTGGGCTTACAACTGGCATATATACTACTTTGTATTTTCTGACCTTTATCCCATACTTTCCTATAAAGGAAATAAAGTCAAAGATACAGAGACATGCATGAATTTTAGAAGAACACTGACCCATGTTCCTACCGCGATCCTATCATGCCCATCCATTGCAAAATCTGGAGCCGGGAGGACTTTCCCTTCCAATCTCACAGGCAGTGCCGAAAGATGAGAGCAGGCTGAACAAAAGCCGAGAAGGTAGAGACTGACTCTGTCACTCACCGCTGTGGCCTTCGGCCATGTCTGAACCTGTTCATCTCTAAAACAGTTGTCTGTGAAAAGTTGCTCTCAGGGCTGGAGAATGACTCTGTGGGCAAAGAGCTTGCTGGGCACAAATGTGGACCTGAGTTCAGATCTCCAGCACGCACTGAAGAAGCCTGTTGTTATGACTCTCGGAACCCCAGTACTGGGTGATCAGAGAAGGAAAAACTGCTGGGGACTCACTGGCTAGCTCGGGATTCTGTGAAAGCTCCTGACTCAAATAAGATGGTGGAGAGCTGCAGAGGTAGACATCTGACACCGAACTCTGGTCACCATGCAAACAGGCACATATGTATGCACACACAGAAGAACATACACCACACACAGTGCACATACTCATGTACACACACAAAAAGGTATTGATAATGAATGGAATAGTATTTAGGGCACTAGATCAAATAATCAATGCAAAAGTTCACAAAAATTTCCAGAAATACCATTTCCTTTCTCTCTGTCCTTTCTTGAAAAGGCTTCCCCTAAGAGGCTAGCCAGAGCTCCCAAGGTTTCGTCTGGAAATGGGTCCACTGGAGGTGAGTTAATGAAGGAAGTATTGGGTGCCAGTCATCAAAGTGGCCTCACGGCTCAATTTGATTAAAAATATGATTTTATTTGTAATGGATGCAATATATTCCAGGTTCCATGAGGAGTTCTCTACATGGATTATCTAATTTAATATACTCAGAAATATTATTATTTAATATCCAAGGTGACCGAGGCACACAAAGGCTGAATAAATACACAAAAGGAGGCCTGAATTTTCATTTATTTATTTCTATGTGCGTTGGTGTTTTTCCAGCATGTATGTTTGTATGAGGGTGTCAGACCTTGCATTTACAGTCAGTTGTGTACCGCCATGTGGGTGCTGGGAATTGAACCTGGGTTGTCCCGGTCCTCTGGAAGAGCAGCCAGTGCTCTACTGAGCAATCTCTCCAGCCCCTCTGAATTTTCATTAGTTTAGAGGAAAGAGCTGGGGATTTTTTATAAGAGACTTGGGGATTCCATATTTATAGTACTCATTCATGTCAACTGTAAAACCCACACTGAAACATTCTTCAAAAACCCTGCTACATTCATTTATTGTGTGTGTGTGTGTGTGTGTGTGTGTGTGGTGTACAGTCACATGTGTGCAAGTGTGGAGATCTGAGGACAAGTTGGTCTCTCCTTCTACCACATGGAACCCAGGAATTGAACTCAGGTCATAAGGCTTGGCAGCAAGTGTCTTTACCTACTGCTGAACTCTCTTGCTCTTGACAGCACTAAATAGCTAAGCACATCCAAGAAGAAAAGCCTCCAGTGTTCCTGAAAGAGGACAATGTTCCTGTGCTCTTGTGATTCTACTTGGCTGGGAAGCCGCATGAACCACTTTCACTTTGTAATGTCCTTTCAAGGATCCTTCAGGCTTATTGCTCATTGTAAGAGGCTTGAGTGCTCAGAGCTCAGAGGCTCACTTTTTTCCTATAATGCAGCCCTCTGTGTGGCACTCTATTGTGGCTAAGGGTATTGCTGTTCTCTCTGACCCCTGCCAGGACCTGTGAAATTGTGCTGGACTGACTGATAGCTTTCATAGTGAGTCTCAGACTTCACACCTTGTCATAGATGATGAAAGGAAGCTCATTAACAACATTGGATAAGGAAAGAGCCTGTTTATTTAAGGGACCATCTGAAGTAATAGCTCAGGGATGTCGGTGGGAAAGAGCATCGTCCTCAAGACCAAGGGATGGGAACTTACATATGTCCAAGAAAAGAAAACATATTGCTTTAAAACCACAAAAACCCAATGGCTTTCTGAAGATGGGTGTGCTGTGCTTAGTGTGATCTATATGTGTGCCCCTGGCTTGAAAATTAGCACTGATATTAGATTCACAAAGCCTAGTAAAGTCTTTTGAGATTCAATGCTAAGGAAAATTGTTTCACATCTGTATCTTCAGAAAGCCAACTGGTTGGTTTGTAACTTGCCAGCCTTTACCTGGAAAACTGAGTATAGAAAGGAGGGTTAAACTGACCTGAGATCTATGTGACAGTTAATAAATTGTAACAAGTACCAGTAGGCAGGGACAGGAGCATACGGATGTAGCAAAGAGGCACTGTCCCCTTTAAAAGCACTTAACAATTAGGCCCTGGATGGGGGCAGGAAATGAGGCCAAAACAGCCCTTTTAAATATGTCTAAGACTATTTTAAAGCAGCAAAGTATCACTATGTAACAAATCCTGACAGGTATCTGTGATATGTTGGCACTCTAATAAAAAGTAAAATCATTAATGTAAAACTCGGCAGTTCATAAGCATAGTGTGGTATCCTTTCGTATCTACGGACCACACTCACAATATCAAAGTCCACACTTGCACTGTGTAGACCACTTTAGTAAGGAGAATTTTGGATGCGTAATTTGGCGTCACATGATGATGCCTTGGCAAGCAACAGACTTTCTATGTGATGGCGATTTCATATTGCAGAGGAGCTGAAGCGTTCATAAACTGCCTGGTGACATGGCAGCCACTGCACCACTGCAGCAAGGCACAGTCATCTGTGCTTGTGGTGATGTCAGTGTGAACACACCCATGGGCTGCACTGCATGTAAGTTATGTGCACTAGACAATGCTTGATAACAATACGACGTGACCACAACCAGCTTTTATGTCTACTACCCTGTCGCTTACCATTCTTTTCCAGCGCAGCCCTTCTACTGATCTTTGTTGTAAGAAAGCAGGCCTGTAGCCTCGTCCATCTCATCTCTTGTTCTCATTGAGAAGCCAGGACAAGGGGCTGACCTAGGCCATTTGGTGTGCATGGCTGCAATCTCCAATATTCCACACAATGATGGAACTGCACAAGGCTACATTTCTCAGGATGTAGGCTCATAATCAACCCACATATTGCTAGATGCAATTGTGGTCTGTAATGAGATTAACCAATCAAGGCAGAAAAATCTTACCATAGGAGAAATCAGGAAACCACCACATGAGAGTTCTATTTATGCCTCAAAGACCTTGTCAAACTTTGTGAGGTGAGAACTGTTGTCAACTGTTTGCAAGATGAAAGCACACGTTCAAATGAGCTCAGCACACAAGCATGAACCACAACTCGTGCAGATATGGGATTGAAGCACAATTTAACCAAGTCTGAGGACCTAGTAGTCCTTGTGCAGCACACAAGCATGGTGGGTTCTAGGGAGGTAAGTTGCTTTATGAGCCTAGAGTTACCCCCACAAAGGATAACCCCAATGAGTTTAATTAATTAAAAACTATTCCCTATGGAAGATAATCTATAACTCTAGTTGCTAGAATTTATGGTACCTCGTAAAAGACAGGACTTCTATTATTTTAAAGTGACTGTCCCAACAGTCCTTTTTATTGAGAGACTATAAAACTGTGATTGGGGAAAAAAAGCATGTCAGTCTTCACCATGAGCAGCCTAAAGTGGATGGGATAGCATATCTGTGAAATACAAAATGAACAGTTACTGTGACACAGAACTTCAAAAGAGACATCCATGAAGCAATTAAGGAATAGGATGTTTCCTGAACATAACAAATTTGATTTAGATTCTGAAGCTACTTCTCTGACTACAGATCTGGGCCGTGTCTTCAATGTTGAATGCCTGGTCCTCCCTTCCTTTCCTCTATTCTCTTTTCATACTTGATCTCATCCAATGCCAGAACCTTGGATGTCATCCAAATTCTGTTTTTATTTTTGTTTCTTTGTAGCTTGGGAACATACGCTGGAACTAGCTTTTGTAGATCAGGCTGGCCTCAAACTCACAGAGATCTGCCTGCCTCTGCCTTCTAAGTGTTGGGACTAAAGGCATGAGCCACCACCACCTGGTGCCATCCAAATTCTAATAAATTCTCAGTTTGCATCTTCCCCTGAGACTTCTCTTTGCTTTCAAGACTTGAACACCTCCCTGCCTATGTATCTCTATATGGACACCTATACACCACACTAACCTACCAAATAGAAGAGAGAACTTCTGGTCTGCTTCCCTCACTTAATAATTAATATTAATAGGTGTCTTAGTGTTTCTATTGCTGTGAGGGGACACCATGACCATGGAAACTCTTATAAAACGGAAAATATATTTGGGGTGGTGGCTTATAGTTCAGAGTTTTACTCAATTATCATCATGACAGGGAACATGGCACTGTGCAGGCAGACATGGTGCTGGCTTCATCTTGATCAGAAGGCAACAAGAAGTGATCTGTCTCACTGGGCATGACTTGAGCATATATGAACCCTCAAAGCCCACCTACACAGTGACACGCTTCCTCCAATAAGATCACACCTCTTCCAACAAAGTCACACCTCCTAATAATACCATTTTGGGTACCATTTTCTTTGAAACCATCTCACTAGGCATTAATTAACTTTTAGTAACAAAGATATGTACTTTCTGAACACTTTATGTATGTTTAAATATTTGATCTCTAAGGTATATTGCTGAGACAGATGCTTCTCTAATTTTGATTTTACACAAAAAGAAGCTGATGTAAACGAGCTAAGATGTTGGCCAAGATGTGAGAACAAGCGAAGAGACAGAAACTCATCTGCTTCTATGGGGCATGATTTACAGTCACTACAGGACCAGGACACAGAGTACTTGGTTGCCTGTCTCAATCTTGGGCACTGTCCTTGATTCCATTTTGTTTCTGGTGCTTACATGCCACTGTCAACAAAACTTTAGCTATGCACTGTATAAAATGTCAAGAGGAGAATGGTTAAGTATTTTAAAATTGTGGGCACAACAGAATGATCACAGATTGGGTAAGAGCAAGAGTCTAGAAAACTTGTTTTAGAACAAAAATAATTCTGTGAAACATTAGAGTGAAATCGGCAGCGATATATACACACAGATATGTGGTATTATAGACAGATATAATGCCAATTATATAGACATTAGAATGTTTTGGAATTCTGCACCTTGTAGGGCAACACTGGGCAGACCCAACACATCTGAACATACTTATCTTTAGCACCATCAGGCAAAGCTCACGACAGGGAGTGGTATGGGAACCCCAATTCTCAAAAAAGGGTTTCTGCTCATTCTAGTTCACTAGATAGCCATTTTGCTCAGGTCTGTTAGTGCTGGGCCCCCTTAGTAATATTTAAAGAGTCTCATGGTCTGAACTGAGTCCTCATTAATGAATATCACAGTATTCATACCTCCATTCTCAGAATAGGGTAGCAACTACTAATTAGTGAAGCCCGTAGGTTTGAAGGTTCATTTATACTCTTACAGCATTCCTGAAATGAAGGTGCTGTTGTTCTTTCTGTTGCCACTGTTTTAAGGGTTGGGGTCGGACTCACGGGGTTTCCTGTCAGTCAACTGATCACACCCCAATAATTCAGGGCTGGCTGCCAAGGCTTCATATCTATAAGAGGTTCTGATGGTTTTCCTCTTTATATTAGTGAGGTTCTTAAATTTAATTTACAAGAATTTCCATGAAATTTTCTGAGACTATAAATACAAAAAGTTTATAACTGAATTAAGAATATACATTTTTATCTTATAATCTTTGAAATAACAGGAAAATGATTGGAATGTCAAGGAACTTAATTTTCCCTTTTATTTTGAGAAATGAATGAAAATAACTTCTGATATGGTAACCCAAGGGAAGAACCTTCTTTTGTTCAAGTACCTTCATTTCATCCTTGTGAAGAGCTACTTCATATACAGCAATACAAAGATGGATGCACACTGTCAATATACACACATAGATGAGAAGGGAAAGCTTATCACTTCCCTCTGCCAAGCCCATGTCAAAAATACACATTTACTCGGTATAGAAAATACACATTCACCCACTCAGCACTTCCTCAGCTCTGCAGTTTTTAATATTGCTTATATGGCTATTTCTATTAAAAATTTCAAACATTATTTTTATAGAGGGTGGAGGAAGCCCTGAGTGGGTGTGTGTTATTGTCATGGGCTTCTGTAGCTGAGAACAGGGTCCACCTTCACTTTTCTGTGTGTTTGTCTGACATAGACTTTTGTTCATTCCCTTACTGGTCCAGTGAGATCCAAGTCTCTGGAGCCCTACCAATGATCCAGTGAAGTAACAACTGACCGGAGACAGGAATAGGGATGCTGAGCTGGAGACAGGAACAGTGATGCTGAACTGGAGACAGGAACAGGGATGCTGAACTGGAGACAGGAACAGCAATGCTGAGCTAGAGACAGGAACAGAGATTCTGAGCTGGAGACAGGAACAGGGATGCTGAGCTGGAGATGGGAACAGGGATGCTGAGCTGGAGACGGGAACAGGGATGCTGAGCTGGAGACGGGAACAGGGATGCTGAGCTGGAGATGGGAACTGGAGACAGGAATAGGGATGCTGAGCTGGAGACAGGAACAGTGATGCTGAGCTGGAGACAGGAACAGGGTTGCTGAGCTGGAGATAGTAACAGGGATGCTGAGAGCTGCAGATAGTATTGGCTTTGCCAGAAGCTGTGGGTGTATCTGGCAAGTGACAGCTAGTATCCAAAGGTCGACCTACCAGATAAATAACTCTCTGATGGGAAGACCCACTTGGGTCCAGAAACCATGGGGGCCGCTGACTGTGAATGACTGGTTGTTTCTGTCTGCAGTTTTTCTTACGTGTCAGATATGGGAATATTTTCCACTGTTTGTGTGTTTATGTCACAAAAGTATTCCATCTACTGGGCACACATACAGCTGTGGATGGTCAGGAAGATGATTTCTATTAAGCAGTGTAATTCTGAGGAATAGAATATTTTTCATTATACAGATTGACATAGGAAAGTAATGGCAGTCTCAGTCACAAAGACAGCTTATTTTAGACTTCAGAATAAATTCGTAGCAAACTGGTTACCCCGGAGACAAATACACAAGGACAATTTCTCAGGTATTTATTGCTGATTCAAGGTCAGGCATGAAGCAACATTAGTAGACATAACTTCCTCAGCAATAGGCTTTCTGCACGTACTCCAAACCTCAAAGTTCAGTCAATGGGACTGTGGGGATTATGGGAGAAGGTAGAAGGTGAGGGGGGGAGGAAGAGGAGCAGAGACAAATATATAGCTCAATAAAAACAATATGAATGAATGAATAAATAAATAAATGTTATACAAAATTTCCTAAAGGTGCTTTCAGAATTTCAGAAACACATGTCTGCTAGGATATGAATTTTAACTACCCTCTAGATAGCAATTCTGGCCTTGGAGTAGTTTACTGTAAAAACCAGTCAGTTAATTTACTTGGACTATCAAGAATATATTGTCTTCCTATGTGAAGTCTAATACTTTTTCCTTAGACAACTAGAAGAAGTATGACTGAAGCAAGTCTTATTCTGGTGGTTTTTTTGTAAAGACAGTTTAATTGAAGACAATGACCAGAAAAGGATTCACCATTGATGCTATTATTGCTAGTTGGATAAATCAGTGTTCATTCTCTTAACCAGTTGGTTTAATTTTTATCTGCAATACTTTTCTTTTTCTGGAAAGCCGATTCCACTCAGTATATTTAGTATATTTAAGAAAAACAGCAGATAACTGCATGAAAAGAATAAAGTTGCAAATGTCAGGGACGGATAGAGAGTCCCAGGACTCCAAAAAGGATTTTCACAGAAGGATGGGGGCACTCTTGCTGCCTCAAGAGTGTGATGTGAATGAGGATCTCATAGGGGAAAGGACCAAGGAAGGACAAAAAGTCATATAAAGGAAAATGATGGCCCTGAAGGCGAGGTGGATGCAAGGAAAAGGGTCGAACAGAGTGAGAGAAAGAGCTACAAGGAACACATTGGCAGTGATTATCGAGGTTCAGAGAGCTGCTGGCTCCAATGAGCAGCTCTGTTGGGTAGCCTGTCACACAAACTAGTCACCTGGGAAGAGGAAGCCTCAAGCAAGGAGTTGCCTCCACCAGTTTAGCCTGTGGCCAAGTCTGTGGGGTGTTTCCAAGACTGAGGATTGGTGTAGGAGGGCTCAGCTATCTGCGGATGGTGCCATCTCTGCATGGGTGGTCATGGAAGGTATAAGGAAGCAGGCCGAGAAAGGCAGTAAGCAGGATTTCTCCATGGTCTCTGCTTCCAGATAGTTTGGAAGCCAACTACACCCTTCCCTCTCCAAGCTGCTTTTGGCCAATGTTTCAGCACAGCCAAAGAAAGCAAACTGGGACAGCTGTGTTTTAAACTGATCTGTTAATTAGCCTCGTAATAGATAGATACACTTCAAGACTCAAGACACTGGCAGTTGACAACATGCTGATAAACTGCACTGTTAGAGTGGCTCCTGCAGCTCTGCATTGCTAAACTTCTTAAACTAAGTTCAGAGCAGGCTCCCTGTTACCTATGGTGGCCTCCAGAGAGTTAATATGCCCATTGGTGCTTCCCCCAATTAATTGCTACTATTTCTAGATTTACATAGCTAGATTAATTATTAGGTAATAATATGTTCTTTTCTGCTTAAAATAATAAAACAAATAAATAATAATAAAATAAAAATAATAAAAAAGTTAAAAATAAAATAAAATGCTTCTTTTCTGCCTTAAACAGCCTGAAGGGCATGCATCTTACATGGTCCCATGGGTATGTATCTTATATAGCAAAAGAAATTTGTGTAGATATGAGTGATTAAGGTTAGGAACTTGGCATGGGGGATTATTACAGGGTATATAGTATTCACTTATTTACATATGTGTGTGTGTGTGTCCTATGGACAACCTCCCAATAGCTTAGTCCTAGATGAGTTAATGAGACTTTATGAACTTCAGTTCTTTATATATGCTGTTACTTATAATAGTTTATATCGTTTCCATGATAATTAAATAATGATTGTGTGTGTGTGTGTGTGTGTGTGTGTGTGTGTGCTGGATAGTGTTTTGTTAGCTTGACTCAAGGTAGAGTCATCTGAGAAGAGGATCATTTGAGAAAATCCCCCCATCAAATTAGCACGTAGGTAAGCATTTTCTTGATTAATGAGTCATGTAGGAGGGCTCAGACACATCCCATTGCAGTGGGATGGTGCCACTCCTAGGCAGGTGGTCATGAGTTGTACAAGAGAGTAGTCTGAGCAAGCAACGAGAATCATCAAGACCATAAGCAGTATTTCCAGAATTTCTTCGTGGCCTTTGGTTTAGTTCCTGCCTCTCTATTCCTGCCTTGAGTTCCTACCCAATTCCTGCAATAAGGCTGTAAACGGAAACAAACTCTTTCCCGACCAGGCTGTTTTCAGCCTTGGTATTTATCGCAGCAACAGAAAGCTGATTAAAGTAATACTCAATATGGGTGAATTAATTGAAAGTGCCTAAGTAACTACATCATTTATGGATCCAGTAGTATACATCACAAACACAGACATATAGACGGTCACTATGCATTTTATTATCTAGAATCATATAATTGAAGAAACAAATACTCTTAATTCCAAGAAGCACATAACCCATTACCTGCATATAGTAAAGTTTTCTTCTTGAACTTTTGACTTTCCTTTATTAAAAGACATTCTCTTTTATTTTCTGAAGAGCCACCACAGCACGCAGATGGAGTCAATGTGCGTTAAAATCTTACTACTACTGTGTGTGCATGTGTATGGGTGCATGGAGAAGTCTGAGCACAGATTCTGGAGTTAGTTGGCTCCTTCTACCATAGGATGCAAGGCTGTCAGGCTTTCTGTGCAATCTCTCAGGCCCAATGTATACACACAACTATTAATCTACAAACCCTAACAGAGTCTTCCCCGTGTAATCTGCCACTAGCCTAATATGCAAAACCCAGCCTCAATAAACTTTGGTCTCATCTATGGTGGCCCTTCTAATCATTCTCAGGCAGTATTCAGAACATCAAGGCTTTAAAAATTAACATACAATACTTCTCCCAGATTAAATGGGTTATTAAACAAAAATCTTACTGCCAGGTCTAGATTACCTCTTTAGCGGTTATTGGTTAAGGCTGCCCCAATGACACCAAAACAATATATTCTATTGTCATCGCTCTTTCTTTCCCATCACAGCTAGAAGTTAAGGCTATATAGTAGGGGACTGAACATTTTGATGACAACACACAGATAAATTAATCTTGAATTGACCAGTGATGTCTCTCTTTGCTGGCTAGCTTCCATAGGACTAAAAGGTGTTCGTTAGGCTACTTCAGGAGAAAACGCATTTTTAACAGTCTTAACCGGCGCTGCAACCTACATGTTTTATTGACATGCCCGGAAAGGTAGTGCCACAGTGGCAAGACTGTTTACGTGGGTACCCAACTGATTCCATGATTTGATTTGTGGCCTGAGTCACAGGAAGAGATTAACCTTGTACTATAAACTTGGTCCACGTGGCTAGGGAAGTTACCGACCCTAGAGGAGAATCTATTGATGTGTTTTTAGTGGTCACATTACTAAGCTGCCTTCTAAAAATTTATGTTTATGTTCACAGATCTAGACTGCTCCCAGCCTTGAACAGAGAACCTTCTTCTTTTGTAGTGGACAGTGGTTAATTCAGAGATCTATTGCTGTACATTACTGTTGTAAGCTCGAGAGTGAGTCACTTTGCATGCTCAGCCATAGACGGGACATCTTTCAACCCCTGTTCACCTCTCCGGACAGAGTGGAAAGAATGTAAGAGCTAGAAGATGGAAGATGAGGAGAAGAGGGGAGCTGTACACTGCAGTCTTGTAGACCCGACATGGCTGTTGTACACATAACTCACAGCAGCTATACTACCTGCACTAGGTCAAGCCAGGTAAAAATCCAGGCACAGAGTAGGGAGGGGCATCCAAGCCCTGCCCTTCTCTGAGGAGTTCTTGGTATCATGGATCCTGGGGGAGGGAGAATCACTTGTCTCTGACAGTATAGCCACTGTTAGGTTGCCCATGACCCAGGGGATGACCCCACACATGTACACGTATGGACAGCTCAAATCAGACTTGGTGGGTTTAAAGCTAAATATTTTTTAAAAGGAGGGCATGCAATTAGAAGGATGATGTATGTGATGGGGCAGCCTTGAGGGAGAGGGAGAAGGGAGTTGGGAGTGGCTATGATCAAGATGCACTGTTTACATATCTAAAATTTTTTCAAAGAATAAAATAGAAATCTTAAAAAGTATAAACAGCCACTAAATACTCTTTATGCATTATTGATCATTGTGTGGCAGGATTTTTCTTTCTTTAAATCATTTAAGAGGAATGTCCTTGCATAGCCAATGGCTCTTTAATATTAATCATAATAAGAATACTTCCTTAAAATGCAGCAACCAATTTAACAAAATAAACCCAGAACATATGAATTACAAATACAAGGTTATTTTCTATGTTAAATAATCTCTTATTTTACCATGTTATATTAAAGAAATTATATATAATTCTGTCATGTCTAGAGGACAGCATTGCACAGCTCCCATACCCTCCCCAACTTCTAGCTCTTACGTTCTTTCCACTGTCTGGAGAGGTGAACATGGCTGAGCACTCAAAGTGACTGACTCTCAGAGCTTACCACATTAATGTACAGTAACAGATCTCTGAACTAATCACTATCCACTGCAAAAGATAGTTTCTTTGACCAAGGCTGGGAGCAGCTAAAATCTATGGATTTCTTAATTTTTTTTTGAGACAGCATTTCTTTGTAGCTTTGGACCTTATACTGGAACTTGCTCTTGTAGATCAAGCTGGCCTCAAACTCACAGAGATCTGACTGCCTCTGCCTCCTGAGTGCTAGAATTAAAGGCATGTGCCACCATCTGGCTTGGAGTTCTTAACTTTTATTCCCTTAAAATAACTACATATTTACTAGAGCACTATGGAGATCCAAACATGACAATAAAATGGAAAGTGATTTGTTTTCATATGTTTTATGGTCTCATATCATACTTAGAAGTAAATATTCCACCAAAGTAGGATGGCATAAAAGAGGTTTCATGTATCTGTAATAATAGTTACAAGTTGCCTGACTTTGTATCAGTTATATAATAACTGGGAGTGAGGGGAATTTGGCAAACTTTCATTCTATAAATGTTAGGTGGTTAGCAGGGGATCCTGTCTCTCCATTAGGAGAAGGATTTTTACACACAAAAGTGCATGTTACGTAGATATTTAAACACAGAACAGTCACTAAAGGAATAGGGTAAATGTGCACAGTCATTCTGTAACATGGGGGGGTTCATTAAAGAGTTTCTAAAAGATGCACCTTAAGAAAGGAAGCATGAATTTTTACTGGGTGTTTGAAACAGAGTTTTATTAGCTTAATTCTTCTCTATCATATCTGCTGGTTTCTGAAGGAGTTGCCAAAATCTCATTTGTACACCAAGTATGCCATGATTCAGATATGCTCCTAGATGGTGGGGATACTTGGGTGAACAAAACAGAGGAGCAAATATCACTCTCTTGAGGGTTGCATTTTAATAAAGTAGAACATCAAACAGGCAAACAGGAGGAGGATGTGTAATCAGGAAGATAAAGGGACAGTGTGAAAAACTGTAGGAATTCTAGCTGTTCTAGAGGTCACTAAAGTGGTCTGAGTAGAGAAGGGACAAGATCTAAATGACAGACTGAGGCCATCATGCTGGCTGCTCCACTAAAATGGGAGATGATGACCCAATGGGTGAAGGCACTTGTTGCCAAGCTTGGTGACCTTATCTCAATTGCCTAGACCCACATGGTGGAAGGTGAGAACTTCTGGAAGTTGTATTCTGACACATGCATACACAAAACACATGCAGGCATGTGCATACATGTGCACATGCACACACAGAGACACAGAAGTTCAAAAATGTAAATTAAAAGTTAAAATGGGATGAGGGTAGAAGCACACAGTCTTATATGAAAAGGAGAATGATTAGCAATAAAGACAGCACAGTAGACTCCTTGCTAATCCAACCAAGCTTTGGTGACAGGGAAACAATAATGTCTAACATCTGGGTTTAAACAATAACACTGACATCTAGAGCAAGAGCAACTCAGTAGCCAATGGAAGTACAGGAAGGAAGTTGAGAACAAAATACAATGGAATACAATGGGATAAGACATATTTTCTAAGTAGAAGCTAGCACAGGGATACACATTATGTAAACAAATGTAAAGGTGAATAATGTCACTGAAATTGGAAAATGACAGTCACAGAGTGATAAAATACCATATTAAAATGTAATTTAAGACATATGCACTTGAAATTTTCAAAACACACAATGAAATAGCTGTAAGAAGATCAATGAAATATGTATAATCCCTCATCAGTGCTGAAGAATTAAATAGTCATTCTCTGCCAACATCACCCTTTCCACTCTCTCCTGAAGTAATCAGAGCACTACAAAAATAGATCTACTATCCGCAGCAAGCGGGACTGGGAGATCACTCAGTAGGTAAAGTGTTAGTCTAACTATCATGGCTGGCTCTCGGTTCAGTGAAAGACCATGTCTCAAAAGATAAGGTGGATATTGGAAGACAATTAGAGTTGACTTCTGGCCTCCAAATTTGCAAGCACAGGCCTACACACACACACAGACACACACACAAACACACACACATATAAAATAAAGGAACAAACAAACAAAAACATAGTAAAGTTGAGTTAACAGTTATGTCCCAAGTGGAGAATGTATGTTCATTAAAATACTTAAATGCAGTTATAATTTTAGCAAATTTAAAGTATTAGCATCAGATACCCTCTTCTAAACTACCACTAAAATGGACGTCAGCAACTTAAAAGAAACAACAGAGATGATGGGCTTCCAGGAAGCTGAAATTTTCTTCATGATCCCAAATGGCCCTAGCTACCATCCTGTTCCTCGGTCTTGTTTGTCTTCTGTACAATGACTCACCAATGATAAACCGTCAACTTTTATTCTTGATTGCAGTCTTTCATCTCCATTTAGCCAATTACTACATTGTTTAGTATCTCCTGAATGATTTAAAAATTCCTCTCACTTCTCCACTCTCATTCCCATTCCCTCGTCTCAGGAAATTCCCATCTCTTGTTTGAATTAATACCATGGCATCATTTTATTTTTGACTTCAAGCTTTTTCTGCATATTAACTAGTTTCTGGGAAACAGTGTTGAACTCTTGTGCTTTCCACAGCAAATTTTACATAAGACCATACTGATTCTTTCCCATTATCTATCTACGTGTGCTATCTAGTTTCTTGTCAACTTGATAGAAGTTAGAGAAATCTGAGAAGAGAAACTCTCAGTCCAGAAAATGCTTCCATAACATTGGCCTGTAGGCAAATCTGTAGCACATTTTCTCAGTCAATGATGTTGGAGGCCTCATATCATTATTGGTAGTGGCCCTCTTGGGCAGCTGGTGGTCCTGGGTTCTAGAAGAAAGCCATAAGGAACAAGCCAGTAAGCAGCACTCCTCCATGGTCTCTGCATCAGTTTGTTTCCAGGCTCCTGCTGAAACTTCTTTGAATGATTGACTAGAAGCTATAAGATGAAATAAGCCCTTTCCTTCCAAAATTTCTTTTGGTAGTGGTGTTTCCTCATAGCATTAAGAACTCAGAGTATGACACTACTGATCCTCTCCTGCTCTGCTTCACTAACTTCATCATCATATTTGCATGTCTGGTGTTTTACATGATATGAACACACTGAGTTTGAACAGGTGTGCTTAACCTTGTACACATAAAGCCTAAAAGAAACTGTATATGGAATTGTGATAGTTAATACTGCTTTTCAACTTGAAAGCATCCAGAACGACCTACAAGACAAACCTCTGGGCCTGCCCATGAGTGAGTTTCTAGATTGGGTTCGTGGAGGTCAGAGGACTCACTCTAAGTGTGAATGGCACCATTCTATAAATTGCGATCAAGACTGAATCGCAAGGATGAAGTCATCTGAGCTCCAAACACTCTGCTTTCTCTGTTTCCTCACTGTGCTATGAAAGTAGCTTTTGAGCTCTCTCACTCTCCTGACAGACACTGTGCCACGATGGTCTTGACTCTCACACTATTGGGCAAAATTATCCTTTCTTTCCTTACTAAAGTGCTTCTGTTGGGAATTTTGACACAGTGATGAGGACAGTAGCTAATACAACAATAAATATATTTATGTTTATATCCTCTATTTTCAACACATTAATGTTTTGAAGCATATGGAATCTAGAAGAAGTTTAAAAACATGTTTTAAAAAAACATATAGGGAGTTTCAAGGTCAACCCATAAACTACACAGGCTACATTTTTTAAAATGTGCTCAGTAAGCCTTTAATTTCTGTATCCCTAAAGCATGTGTTAACCTATAAAGCACAAAAGGTATAGGCTGACTGAATAGCCCAGGCTGGCCTCGAACTTGTGATCCTCTTGCCTCATTCTCTGGAGTTTTAGGGTCATAGTCACACACCACTCTGCCAGATCAAAAGGCACTTTGTGTAGATATTAGGTGAAGCAGAAGGCTGCACTGGAACACAGAAGTTTACCTGACACATTTTAGAATACCTTAATAGTGTAGTTTTGGCAGTTTAAAAAGTTTTACATATATATATATATATATATGTGTGTGTGTGTGTGTGTGTGTGTGTGTGTGTGTATGTATTACATTTTATCTCAGAAATTGGAAATGGAAAAGTGGAAGAATTAAAAATTGTTTTTAGTCTACAAATATATAACAACAAATGCTTAATCTACCAGCTTGGTTTTAAATTAGCTACGCTTTCAAAAGAGAAAGTTGTAAATCTTTAATGCAAATTTAAACATAACTTAATAAATATAATTAATTAATTAGAAAGTTCAGCTATAACATGGAAGTGTTTTCTTCCTCAGTTTCCACACTCTGTAATAGCAAAAAGCATCCTCTCTGGTACTGGCACTTTATTTAAATGGTGCGATGAACCTTAATATTACTTGTTAGAAACTTAGTTGCTTTAAGAAAAGGTGCAATTGTCTAGATACATCTAAATGATCTTTTTATATAAAATGCTATGTACTTATTCTGTGCTTGTGTTTGTGAATGTGCACATATGTTGAGGTCCTAGAACAACTGACCTGGATCTCTCCTGCCACCAGGAAGGTTCAGGGGGTCACACTCAGGTTGTTTGCATTTACCTACTGAGCTACCGCCTCAAAATAATATTGTTGATATCTGCTTCAGTCACAGATATTCAATCAGAAGGCTAACATTATAAAAAATAAAAATTATATACCCAAAGCCTCTCCCTTCTGTGAGAAATCAACATCAGAAAGAAACAGAGATGGAGTCTCATTATTAAACGGAAAAGTAACATAAATGTAGATAATTTCAACTTTGTCTTTCTTATTGTTACTTAACTAGTTGTTTGCTTAACACAATTGATTCTACTATAACTAAATGTGTGTGTGTGTGTGTGTGTGTGTGTGTAATGGAAGCAGTTTCATACAGTGAGGAGTGCATACGGTTGACACACAGCACAGTGGCATCAGGTGAATGCCAAAAGCAGTCCTGAGAGAAGAAGCTAAGCCCGTACGATTCCACGTGAACAAACCGGCCACTGCAGTCAGGTCACTTTTCCACAGTTTGTAAATAAACCTCATACTGATAGATATTTCACAAATTTCTGAATTTACTCCTTATTGAGACTGGTAGTTTCCAAACCTCTCACATACCTTGTCTCAGCAAAACAAATTCCCTTTGCTTTGTATTTTAACTGATGTCTTTGTGCTCTAAGTGGAGAGCTTCTAGATAGCAACTAAGCAAAAAAAAAAGTTTTCTATTTTGCAGTCATAAGTACGCACAGAAAATAATTTCTGGATCTCACCACACTCAGTACTTTAGTATGATCTTCATTTTTCCTGATTCAGATATAAGTATAGTAGGAATTTAGGTAATCTAAGATGAGAGTAACCAGTTACACTAGTTTCTCCCAAATTCTCTGGATAAAACAGAAGTCGCTGCTCCTAGAAATCTCAGTCCTATATAAGACATCATATCTCAGGGGTGATGCCAACCGAGAAACTCTGAGATAACAGGGCCTTACCTTTACGTCGTTGGTGTTCATCCTCGTTCCCTCCTTCCCCACAAATATGTCATCAATGTCCACAAGGATGTACCTATCCAAGGACAAACTCAGCCTCTTCCCTGACAAGAAGGAGATGGCATCTATGAAGATGAGCTTGTGTAGCCAAAAGTTCAAGTTGTTGCCAAAAAGAACGCGCTGGATCCCATCATGGAGCCCCAGGTCATGTATGATCGTGGCATAAAAAGCACCTTTAGAGATGGGATGAGAAAGGTTTTCTGGAGTCTTAACTTTGGCAAATATTACTGGCTGGTAGGTCGAGTGGTTGATCTGAAAAACTGTCCAGTCAGTTCCAGGTAAAGAACCCCTGTCAAGCTTGGATGATTTGGTCACACGAAGCAATGGGGAGTGAGGATTAATACAGCAGTCTTTTACTGCCAGGTTTCCACTTATGGAAAAGGGGAAGCCTCTGAACTGAAAGCTCTGTAGGTTTTTTTCACTGGTTTTGTGGAATCCAATGATACCCACACCATACTCGACACAGTATTTATCTAAGAGGCTTCTATTCCAAGAGTCCATATTTATATACTTTAAAATGTTCTCGTATATAATGAGAACATATTTGCCTTTCACATTGTCTGTAAGGGCAGGAAGGTCACCTTTTCCAGGAGCAATTTCAGTGTGATATTGAAATCGAATGGATTCTAGCATCATAATGATGTCTTGGCCAAGGGATGAGTACTGACTCTCCACAAACACCAGGACTGTGGGGTCGGTCCTTGAAGGATCAGAAAGCATTGTCCTCCTCACTTCCATCAGCCTGGATGGTATGTGCTGGAGGTCACCACAGTCCACTTCTGAAGCCCTCCCAGAGAGTTCGCTTTCCTGTTTGTAGCCGCTGTACAGGTAGTAAGCAGAAATGATAATGCTGACCATACAAAAAGTGGCAAGCAGAATCAGTGTTCTTTGAAAGTGTCTGTGAAGTTTCATGATAAAACTCATGTTGGGTGGACTTCTTTGACTATTCCAACAGAAGCACCATCAGAGGGAAACATGGGAGGAAGGACGGAATTTCAGCCACGCTCCTAGTCTCAGCCAATAGTTTATGTCACCATTGCAGCGCATCCGGATTGCACCATCAGGAATCACGGGAAACAAGGTCTGAAAACCAGAGCAAAGTAAGACAGAGTATAAAACATCCTGTCTTCGATATCAGAATGAAGTGAGTTTTTACCATGTCGGCTACCTTACAAGCACATTAGTTGGTGTTACATTAGAAAATCTTGCTTTCTTTTTACAGTTTTGGATGAGGACTGGTAATGGATAGAATGAGGAATTTCACTCAATACTGGGTCACTAATCCTAACAGTGAACAAGTGATTGGCTGACAATGACCTAGACTCACCAAGCTTTGCATCAAATTCTGTCAGTAACCAATATGTAAGGGGACATAGAAGTTCTCAAGTATATGTAGTAGCTCCTGCCACACAGACACAAAGCTTGCAGTGAACACTAAAACTGTGAATGTTGAATTACATGCACTAAAAGGTTTGCAACATGTGGCCACAGATCATTAAGGGCCAAAATAACAACAGTGACCTTTTCCTTTTCCAGAAATTTCTTAATGTAATGTACATACATTTCTAATTCATTTGAGAAATTATCCTCTAATAGCTGCTTTCATTAGAAAAATCCTTTCTACATACAAAGATGGCCCCGCAACCCAACTGGTTATTTTAGATTACACAACTTTAAAACATTGCGACAATCATATTGAAAAATGAGTGTGAGGAGCTCAGAGCTTCTTGGGCTCCTTCAGGTCTGGAGTGAGGCGGCCTGCATCGGACATGCGCACCACAGCAGTTCTGCTAGGTCCCTTCAGGTCTGGAGTGAGATGGCCTGCATCAGGCATGCGCACTACAGCAGCTCTACCCAGATGCTCCAGTGTGAACTGATTCTACTTTTAGAACTCAGTAGTTACATAAAGAGTATCATAAAGACATAATAATAATGTCATGAAAACAGTCGAGGTGCCATGAAATACTTCGTGCTCCAATAGTTTCAAGTCTCAGTAACCCCTGAAAATTCATTTACTTTGAAAAATAAGCAGAGAAGCATGTTTTCAGAGCACATGTTTGGGAAGGTCTTATGGTCCTGTCCCTCTACGAAGAATACAAAAAGTTTAAAGAAAACTCATTGTCCTCATGGTGGTCTCTGGACAGGCAGTGGTGGGAAACCCTTCCTTTGATGGTAATGATGCATTTAGTTAGGGCTGCTCCTCTGCTTCTTAACTGCAATATTTCTACCATTTACTTTTTGAATACAATGATAAAGTCAGAATAAATAGTCACTAAGAACCATAAGCTTAAAATTCAGGAAATAAGTAGCGAATCATAATTTGAATAATATGTATATCTTTATGAATAACACGTTTTGGGATATAAGTACAAGATATTTATGATATTTATTCTATAAATCACATATTGCAGTTTATTACTTAAATACTTAGTGTATCTCTGTCACTCATTCAAATATCTATGGGAAACTTATTTTTCCCTACTTAATATATACATATTCAAAATATTAAATGTCTTTAAAAACTTGTGAATTATGAGGAGAATACAGTGACTAGAATGCCAACATCTGGTTGTGGACCAGAGGCTGTGATGAGATGAGAGAGGAAAGAAGTGGGACACAGTCTGTGAAATGCACAGGGGAGAAGGCTTGGGTCAACAATGCAAGAAGGGTAATTTGAATAGACATTTAAGATTGAGAAAATGTTGTAGATTTCAGAGTAAGCACAATATTGGGGAAAGGCCATGAATAAAAAGCATAAAAAATAAGACAAAAGTGTTCAGAAGTTAGTTATGACTACCCACTACTAATGCAAATTATAGGGAGTGATAAATCCGTAAGCGCAGTGAGAGGCCCTGATTTCACTAGATTTAGTAGATATAAAACGCCAAACTCATTTCTTTTCCACCAAATTCCTCAAATTTCCTTCAGATATCAAAGATTATTCTATTTATATTCCCAAGGGCAGGAGTTATTTTAACATGAACAAGCAAAAAATTTCCTACTTTCTGTAAACTATTATTATTTTTATTAAAGACAGGATCCCATTATGTAGCCAGGTTGGTCTGGAATTCTAGAACTCTGAATCCCCCAGCCTCAGCCTCTCCAGTGCTGGAATTATAGGCTGTAGTGATATTTCATTTGTATTTTAATAAATAAAGTTTGCCTGAAGATCAGAGAGTAAAACAGCCACCCTGGTCAGCCTTATAGACCAGGCAGTGGTGACACACACCTTTAATCCCAGTAACCACACTAGTCTGCTATAGAAACTGGGTGGTAGTGGTGCGTGCCTTTAATCCCAGCACTAGAGAGGAATAAATATACAATGGGAGGAGACAGCTCTCAGTCAGTCCCATTCTAAGGACCCCTGGAGGCAGGATTGCCATTTCAGACTGAGGCAGAGGTAAGAACTCAGGATGGACTGAACTGATAGCGTTCCCTTCTTTCCGGGCACGGTACTATAGGAACAGGCAGAGGCAAGGATATCACCCTCTGAGTCAATCATGAATAAGGCATCCCAAGATAGGTAAATATGGAAAACTAACCTTGCCTACACAACCCTCTGACCTTCCAAAGTGGCAAAGACCCAGTAGAATACACATGGTCATGAAAAAGTCCTTCTCCTTTTACTTGCTACTATAAAAATTAAAATTTTGTTTTAAATTCTCTTTCCTGTTGGAGTTGTAGCTCTAAGGCAGGAGAATGAAGTCCTCATTTATATATCATTGCAGCCCCGTGCCCAGCATAGAATAAACTCAGTGACTGTTGGTGGAATTTATTGAATTCAATGGCTCATTATGCCTGCCAGTTTATTAGGCACTTCTACCTCGTGCTAATGTCATAACATATCTTTTAAGGTTACCCATAATTATTAACGATTTAATGCTAAAAATTGCTGTATTTCAAGTCTGATATCTGCTATATTGAATGTGAAGTAAATGCAATCATAACACCTTGGCATATGATAAACCCAACACAATAATCCACGGTAGATATAAACACACACACACACACACACACAC
>LOEQ01003837.1:95007-109666 GCA_001685075.1 Bramus lutescens
GCCACTGCCATCACCACCACCACCAAAATCCCACCCAGAAATTGCTCTGCGATCAGCGATGAGGTAATTACCTAAAAACTCATTTGAGATTAGTGCTGCAGTCAACATTGAAGATAGCACAGAACTGAAATTAGTGACAATTCTTGCATCTATAAAGATGGCTTCTCTGTGAAACAACAGTGAACACCATGTCACCCATGGTAAGCTATGATTTATGATAGAAAACAGCCAACACTATCATACATGGTAAATTGTGTTTAAAATTAAGACATTTTTGTATATTCTAGGAGAGAGAAACAGAGACAGAGATAGAGAGAGAGATCAAGAAAATGTGGGATAGTCAGCAACAGTTCCCCAAGCCACAGCACCTAAGGAACACCTAACAGTGGTGATGGTATGGACATGAGATTGGGAGGGAATGTCAGGAAAAAAAATCCCTGGCCAGGCAGAAGAATTTGAATGATTACAATGTGTTTGTCCAAGAATGAGAATAAACTAATTATATGACATTATATACTGCGATAAGACTGGGAATAATACTCGATTAAACAGTACAGCAGATGAATACATGTCTTTCAACTCAGAAATAGCACTAGACTATCTGAAAAGAATGTCAACGGAAACAGTGTGCATAAGCAGTGGGTATGAAATCGGGAGAGGAAGACTGTCTACACTACATTGTACAGAGAGAAGATGCTAGAGATAAGGGCAACTGCTCTGATGCCATGGGAAGTGATACACGTCCACACTATCAGGGAGAATGCAAACGAAGAAACTCTTGGAAGAAAAGTAGACATTATGGCTGGAGTAGAGATGCACTTGAGGATTAAAAGCTAAAGGTGTCCAGTCTGTATGGGAAGCACAAAGCTTCGAGAGGAAATGAACCTGAGCAGGTGCCGTTCACTTCAGTTACAGGCAGGCAGAGAGTAGCTACTGTGTGGCAGCGTGTACAAGCCCCATGTGCTCTGTAAAGGAGTTGGCTGAAGACAGAGAGATTCAAGCAAACCTTTGAAAGCTCAACAAGCGACACAAACACAGTTCCTCAGGAAAACCCCAGCTCTAGGCTTTTCTCCTTTTAGGTCAGATCATCCCCACACAGACCTTCATTGTGAGTTGTGCTAATATACTGTTAGCGTAACTATTAGCTCAATGTGTCTGCTCCTTTTTAGGCTGACATTCTCATGGGTAAAGGGTGCCTTGTTGTCTTTCAGAGAAAACTTTAAAAACCAAGATCAACAGGAAAATACTTTACACAGTGATGCTGTATCTTTTTAACTGCTCTCACAAATACATAAATGTAATCAGGCATTTCCTCTTCAGGGGTTCTGTGCTAACTAAAGGGGCAAGTCCACTGACCGGCATGCCAGGGTCACCACCAGCACTGCAGAATTTATGGCTGTGGGGCATTATGCTCCTTAGTCACCTTAGGATGGGCAAAGGAGGATGAACGACATTGAAAAGGTGTAATAACTTTGGGAAATGAACTATGTAGGCAGCAGTGTCAATAAACACAGGCACAGGAAGGTTGGCACAGCTTCATACTACCACTTCCAGACGATCTCTTGTAGGCCACAATGAAGGAAGTGCCACCCGGGAAGGTGGAACCATAGCCCTAAAAGTATTAAGAGCAGTTGGCCTGTGCAGACCCTGTCCCAACTCTAGAGACTGCACAACAGGCCCAAGATGCCACAGCTAGTACATGATGAGCTAACAGCCTGCACCAAAGACAATGCAGCAATATCACACCCCTCCTTGCTAGGGACACACAGGAAATGGAAACTGGGGGGACACTTTTTAATTTTTGTAATGTCCTCACATGAAAGCAGTGGTATTATGGTTGCTACATCCTATGGTTTGCTTTTAATGTTTCATAGTAATTTTTAATATTAACTTACAACATTACAAGTTGTCACACACCATTTTCATACATATTTCATTTTGCTCAATTCCCCTGCCCCTGTCTTCCATCATTGACCCACTCCTCTGTCTAGCTGTTCCTTTTGTTCGCTGCATTTCTCCTTACTTCTGTTCTATTGTCTTCCCTTACAACCCCTTCTCTCCAGTGCCAGGGTCCAGCTCTATTTCTGAGCATGACCAACACCTACACACAACATGTGCTAGCAGTTCGAGGTGAGAATCTCCGTGTGGGAGAGGGCACAAGCCATTTGTCATTTGAGCCTTGGTTCTATCGAATATACTGTTTTCCAGTTCTAGTCAGTTTCTTGAAATGTTCACGTTTCCTTAACAGCTGAACAGAATCCCATTGTGTATATGTATCACACATCTAGACTGAACTGTGAGCACAGAAGCAATGAACATGAATGGCTCAGGGCTCAGCTGCACCTCTCCCAGGCACTTTATACCCTATGGTTTTCAATGATAATGGTATTAAACACGACTTATTAAATTTTTTTTCATAACCCATTTTCATTCAAGAAACTTTCATATAACTCTATGCATATGGGTATATAAACTATAATTTTATATGATTATGAATATGGGTATATAAAATAAAATTCTATTATTTATTGATGTCAAATCATAAAGTAATTAAAAACTTCTGGAGTATATGTAAATATATACATATATATAATTTTACCGCTTATTAAACATTAAAGCAAATTTGCATACTACCACGATAGATGTGCTTATTTATTTTTATACAAAGAATTAAGCATTGTTGAACATTTGATGCTTCAGAATGTACAGCATATTCAGCTTTTCAGAGTGGATTAATACTTTGATTTTATGATCATCAATGCCAGGAACACTGCTTTGCATAAATACATAGTGACAAAATGGCAAAGGCATGTTTAGAGTCATTTCAGAAATTGTTGAAAATTATGCTCTATTCTTCAGCCAACATTAATTTAGCAACTTTTTTAATGAAGCTCAAGTCAGCGACTCAAGCAACAATTAAAAAAAAACAACATTCTAAAGTAATAAAATCCAAAGAAATACTAACTTGATAGTTACACGCTGAGGGATAACAGCAGGAAAATAGTTAGTCTGTTTCTATAATTAAACATTGTATTTAAGAGTGGAAAACTTTGTATGTATTCTCTCAAACCTGAGCTGAAGCATCCCCAGCAGGCTTCATCGCTGTGCACACAGGCGACACTGCCTATTGCTTGTTCTGAACCAAAGCTTGTCTGAAATGGTGTGATACAGCCTGGGCTAGCACCACCAGATATACCTTAGCTTCATCTCATGTTTGGCTGTGGGCTAACCTGTGCTCACTGAACATTTCAATTTGACTGTGAGCTAACCTGTGCTCACTGAACATTCAGAAACCTCTTACCATTACTGAAATTTTCACAACCCCAAATTCTGCTACCTCAATCCCATAGAGCATCACAACCTACAGTTAAAGAAGCTGGGGTAAAAACCATTAAACTCTCTCAGAATAGCATCTGCTATGCAGAGAATGAATGAACAAGACAAACTGTTTTAATTACTAGGAAGATGGTTACAGAAATGAACCGTGAGAGAAATATCTGGCAATGGAAGTTCACTGAGCACCCATAAAGGGTGGCTACACTTATTTCACCTTGACTGGAGTTGTGGCATGCACAGTTAACAACCCTTGGAGAGCCACACAAGCTTCCAAGGAAAGGAGGCTCAACCAGAGGCTTTCAAATACCACATCCATGGGCTTCTTTCTACCCCATTTCCTTAGACAAACACACATTCCCCTTTTTTTTTATTACCGTTCACTCTTCAATAAATTCCAAATGCTTATTTGAATACCAGACATCCACAGTCTCAGGCCCAATTCTTCAAAGCAGCCAGAAACTTGATAAAATATCAATGACAAGCGGTATCAACGGTGTAGCCAGTTAGCTCCAATGGAATCATTTGAAAGCAAACTCGACATATTCAAAATCGAATTTGTAATCTTCTGCCTATGTTGTGTGTTGAATTTTTTCCTGGGGAGATAGGAACAATTGTTTACTATCGCCCCAGATAGGAAACTGATGACAAAGTATAGACACCGCCGTCTTAGCTAGGGTTTTCACTGCTGCAGGGGAACACCATGACCAGAAAGCAAGTTGGGGAGGAAAGGGTTTATTCGGCTTACACATCCACATTGCTGTTCATCACTGAAAGAAGTCAGGACAGGAATTCAAACAGGGCAGGATCTGAAGCAAAGGCCATACAAGGATCTGCTTACTGGCTTGCTTCTCATGGTTGGCTCACCCTGCTTTCTTACAGAACCAGGAGCACCAGCCACCATGGGACGGTCCTTCCCCCGTTGATCACTAATTGAGAAAATGCCTTACAGCTGGATCTCACGGAGGTACTTCCTCAACTGAGGCTCCTTCCTTTCTGTTGACTGTAGCTTGGGTCAAGCTGACACACAAAACTAACCAGTGTACCAACGAAGTCCAACTTGGTGAACCAACAGGCTTTATTGGGGTTACTTATAGGAATAGGGGTGAGGGGTTACTTGGAGGGGCAGAAATGACACAAACACAGTCGCATCACCTAAGCCCACCCTAACGTGACCGGTCAGCAAGGTTGGCAAACTGGAGCACACTGTACAACCTGCAGGTAGCTCAGCAGGTTGGAGAATGTCCACTCCAGGTAGCTCAGTTTTATCCAAGCCTCTTCTAGGCAGTAGAGTTCATCTTTTCTTCTCTGAGGCAGATTTCCTGGCCTCTGCTTCTTCCAAGTGGCTGAGCTTGTTTGAGAGCCTTCTTTGAAACTTATCTTCTCTGAGAGTGACTCTTGGTAATCTTTGTGGCTTAGATACTCAAAAGAGAGAGGGTCCTAGTGAATCTGGTCGATTTCTGAGACTTCCTGAAGCAATTTAGTGTTGTTTGCTTCCTGTCTTAAGTCTCTTTAGAACACATTGCTATTTCACTTCCGTACAAACACCCCCACTTAAGAAGTTTCCCTCTAACTTGAAAGTTGCTTCACCACAGCCTGAAACCCTCTTCATCTCCACACAGCACCCAACGGTTGTCTTCCATTTCAGTCCACCATATATAAATGAAACCACACCTTTCCAATTCCATTTTCCAAAATTCAGTCCATTCGGGTGCACCTCCTCTCATCCAGAAGACACAAAGCCAGCATGCAATGAATCCAGCACAGATGTTACCAATCACTACTACCTTTCTTCAATGTAGCATCAAGGTGGAACCCCAATTTTTTTTTTAGAGCTAGAATTTCATCAGCAGCTGCCAAAAAACTTGCTGATTAAGATTCAAATTCCTACACATGGTCACAAGGCCCTGTGTGGCTAGCTCCCTGTATTGCCTGATTAGATGGTGTGGCCCACTGCAGTAAAGTGGGTTTTCTCTTACTCTCCCGACACCATGATCTTGTCTCAGGGTCTTTTCACATGGTATTGCCTGTGTCTGGAAGTTTTGTTTTTCCTCCATTTCATCTGTTGTATCTTAATTCTAAGTGTGAATGTCCCCGCCCATAGAGGTCATCTATTAATCCCGGGTCTGCGATGCCTCCTTGTTGAAACATCTTCCCATTGCCCTGCACCTTTTCTGTGGCACATGGCACAGTTTCTAATCTTATGATGTTCTGTTGGAGTGCTCTCCATAAGACGGAGAAGCATCTGTGAGTACTTGCATGGTCTCCTTTGTTCTCAGTGACTACAAAAACAGTTTTTAATAGAAGAACATCCCATTGAACACTTGTTCAATGAGTGAAAAGGGGCTTTTACTGGATTTTATAAATAGCAGCTCATTCACAAACTGGGGCAATACTCAAGTCAAACCATCAATCACACTGGCCTCAAACAGTCAGGTCAATAATATAAACATTGAGAGCAGCAATGACCACCTTGATCAGAGCCATAAATCAGGACTACGAATGCACCTCTCACTTGGATTCTATTTTTCACATTATGACATTTTGCAGAATTCAGTGTGGCTAGGGGTTCTTTGAGTGCATCTTTCTTAAAAACAAAAAGATTCCACAAAGAAAACATTAGCCATTTTCTAATGATGTTTCATTAAGAAAAAGTGAAAGTGTACTTGTTTTGGGGATCACAAGCCATTTCAAACATGCAGGGAGGAACTGAATATATACAAACAATTTGTAAGGCCCTACAGTATCTGCAAAAAGAACAGGTTTACCAAGGTAACATCTCCTCTCTTTCACTGATATCTACCATCATACTAAAACAAAAATCAATAATAGAACAGTGTGGAAATTGGCAGAATATAAAATGTAAAATAAATGGCCATATGGAAAATGAGTATTAATAACTAAGGAGTCACATGTTCTAACACAGTTGAAAGACACTGGCATCTAAACAATATTCCTCCTCAAATTCATTATGTATGTGTTGAAAAATGCATTTGGAGCCTTCAAATACATTTTTACGGACTATGCGAAGAGTCATTTCACAGTATTAAAAATTGACAAAGAACATGCTTTTCTCTGGGAAAGGATGTGTGAAATTGTGTCATGTTAATTGAACCCTGCTGTGGTAGGCACATAAGAAATTGATTTCCGTGGAGCACTATCAAGAACACACTCTGTCTCTGGAACAGGAACTTTAAAAAAATGAATGGGAGGAAAGCTGCAGTTGGGGTCATTAGCTTTGCATAGTAAATTAAGAAGAAAATGACTACAGTAATGTCCCCATCCTCTTTGTATTTAGAATCCATGAAGGGAAGATCACAGTTACTTCATTTTCTTCAGTGTTGTGCAAGGCAGAGAAGAGAAATATTCCATTACTGTCTGCTGCCTATTCTGCCTGCCTGTAAGGCTGGAGTGGAAGAACATCTGCCTATGATTTCTTAGGTTGAACTAGAATATGCACATAATGGTAGGGACAATTCAGCATGAAGGGTATAATCTGTGCATAACATTCTAAGAGCCAGGGAGTTATTAGCTTCTTTCCTACAAGATACGGTTTGGCTGTATCATACTGTTGACTGTATGATTGTGGGCTGTTTTAGGCAGATTACATAAGCCAGGAAAGGAGCAATGGTCAATCTGTAGAGAGGAAGTGGGTCCAATGTAGGAATTGAAGTCTAGAGAAGGCAATAGGGAATCCTGACCAGGGTGTGGGTGCTGGTCCCACGACTCTAGCCTAGAAAGTCATCCACAAGAAACTCAGATTAAATTCTCCTCCTTCTCTGTGGGCACCAAGCAGTTAGAGTAGCAACTAAACTTGACTGTTTCTATTTCATTAAAGAACGTGCTACATTTAATTGTACCGGGGACTGCTTCATGTTTGGTACAGAATCCATGCTCAGCACATACCTTCTGAATGCTAGGGTATAGTGGTACAGAATGGCTGGAGAAGAGCCTGGATTGTTTATATCAAGCATCATGGTAAACACACCTATCTGATGGCACAGATGTTGATAGAACAGAGCAGTCATTACTGCCATGTGTATCTGAAGCTACATTCAAAACTGAATTCCAGCTCCACCTCTGGCCAAGGGTGTAACCTTACTTAGTTAATCTCTTAGTGCTTCAACGAGAATGGGAATAGTATCTAGCAGAAAGGAGACTCATGAAGAAAGACTGCACATATTAAAATTTTATATGTGAAGTGTTTCAACAGTGACTTAGACTGTAAATGGCTGTAACTGATATTTTAATTGCTGGTAGTTCTAGAATATAACTCTCCAACAACTTGATATTTGTGTTACTCTCTGATGGCGTTTCATAGGAAGAAGTTCTACAGTTTCTAGACAGAAGGTCAGGGAAGAGGTTCTGACCTCATTGCAAGGGTGACAAAACCAATCCCAGAGCCAGAGAGGGCTTTCTGCAGACTTTGTCATGGCAGAGCCAGGACCGGAATCCAGTCGACTGTGACTTTTACAAGCAGTGTAATTAAACAAAAGGATTAAAGCTTGGCTTATATGTAAAATGGATGCCATAACTGAGACAATTGCGGGTTTCAGTTAAAGTACTGGGTGTTTATAAACTCTGGTTTAGCAACAGGTACTTAACAGTAATCTGTTGTGAATTTGTGTGTTATGGGCATTAATTGTAGTATGGCTGAACAGTTTTTTAGCCATATAACTTGCATGAAACTGATCAAAATATTTAGACTACTATAAAAGTATAAGCCAGAGCTGGAGAGTTAGCTCAGTGGTTAAGAGTACTTGCTGCTCTTGCAGAGAATCCAGGTTCAGTTCCTAGCACCCACATGGTGGCTTACAACCATCTGTAATTCCAATTCTAGATGATCTGATGCCATCTTCTGACCTTCACAGGCATAATGTATGCACATGGTACAAAAACATACATGTAGGAAAAGGACTCATACACATAAAATTAAAATAAAATTTAAAAAAGTATTCACTAAGATAGTCAGGTGCTTTACTCGTAGACATTTTACTAAATGAGAAGAGTTATAGCTTAATTCTTTTCTACAACTATAAGGGGACCTGAAATCATGCAATTTTTTGGAGTATAGTTCAGATTAACCATCTTTACAGTGCAGCTGATATGATGGTGACCCAGTAGCACCCTTCATCTACATCAGCCTTCAGAGGTCCTGCATGTCTGTGGCCTGCTCCTCTGCAGTGACCACATCCTGGGGAAAGGAAGTAGCATCACTGTCTAAGTTGCTAAGCAGCTTTAAATACCGCAGTTATCCTTACTTCTATTTCTTTGTTTTCATAGAAAGTGCAGAGAAACCATAAACACGTGTATTCAAGTAGTTTCCTTTGGAAAGAACTTTAGCAAATATACTTTTCAGTTTAGAAGTGGATCAAAATCACCAAAGATTAGGTGAAACCTCAGCCATGCTAAAGGAATCCATATAATTAGGTATCTTGAATCAACATAAAACAATTATGATCTCTTTATGGTTTTAAAGGTTTTAAATAAAGACAGTCCCTGCACAATTCAATCGTAAATCCTAACAGCTTTCTTTACAAAGGGACGGGACTCAAAGGAAGGAAGGAAGGTTTCTCAGCAAATCTTCCAATTACAACAAAAAAGAAATCTCCTATGTGCTGGAACTTTTAGAAATAGGATTTTGAGAAAAATGTATTCCAGGAGAGGATTATATTAGACCTGAACCAAACCAAACTGTTACAAAATTCTCTACAAAGAGGCAGAAACCTTACTTCACCTCAGACATGTTAGTGATCTGAGAAAGACTGTAGGATAAATTACCAACCCCAACTCAAGTGACCAGTTTGCAATCAGCATTTGCTTTCAGGAAGAGCTAAGCCTCTGCCTCACCATCAATAGCCCAGAGAGGACAAAGACAGCATTACAGAGTACAGGCACAGGGCTAAGTAGAGCAGGCAGGAGGAAGCCTCTATTGATACAAGTCATGGGTATCCTTAGGAGTATCTTTAAAAAAATCAGCTCTTTCATATTTATAGTTATATTTGAAACCTCCTCAAATAAAAAACCAACAAGGAATTATGGCTGAAAAAAAGGGAAAAGAAATCTTTTCAGCTGAATATTAGATTCTCCTCCCATTATTCTACCCTCATGAGCAGCACCGTTCCATGGTGGATCATATGATATTTTCTAAGGACAAACAGAAAAATAATGGAACTGAGCTCAGCTCCATTCCCAACTCCCTATTTTAACTTGTGCCTTAACCTAACATTAGGGACTCATTTGTTTACCCTGTTTTCTTGAATGCTTTCTCAAACTACATATGTTACTATATCCTAATGTGTTTATAAAAATATAGGTATTAAATGGGTTTCAAGCCTAAACAGTGCCCATATACTGGAGAAACTCATTGTGAAGTGATTGGATTAAGCTTCTGAGAATGCAGTTTGATTTTCCCCTGTTCCCTCCCCCAAAGTGGCTATATTAAATGGAAAAATATATCTATTTTCTTTTAATTGAATGCTTCTTTATTCGATAGGTTAATTATTTACTTCAACTTATACTTAATGTTTCTATCATAACATCTTTAAAATGTTATTAAGCTTATCAAATATGAAGCTTTGTTAAACATTGTGACTGCATGATAAGCTGGTGGTTAGAGTTTAAATGTTAAATTTACTTTAATGTTATTTCCAAAATTTAGAACAGCCGAAAGACATGCAGTTGATTAACCATGCGACTTCTGCATAATGAATTTGTTAGTATACAACTTAACAAACTCAGAGAATCACCTCCTTAATTCTTTAATCTAAAGTAAGTGAAACTTCAAAATAACCTTTAGATAACGAAATACTTTACTGGTTAATTTATCTTAGTTTAACACGATTAGGCATTCGTTCAGAGCAGAGAGTCTTGATGGGATGAAAACCAAGTTACCTCTTATTGAAAGCCCCTCTAAGTGAACTGTAAATACAAAGTATAAATAAGCAGATCCACTTACCTGGAGTTAAAGTTCAGAGAGTTTGAAAATGCAGGGGAAAGTTTCAATCGACAGGCAAAAAAAAAAAAAAGAAAAAGAAAAAAAGAAAAAAGGAGAAGGATGCGCAACCTTCGGCTGGGCTTTCTGCCTTTGCAAGTGGCAGTAAGGCCAGTCTGGCCAGTCCCCTCATGTTATGTAACATCTTATTAATATTAGCCATCAGACTGCTACCAAGCTGGTGAGGCACTAGAGGGCAAGAGTGACACATGCAAGACCCATCTCCAAGGGACCAGCGCTGGGACCACTTCAGGGAAGACAGATGCTAAGTAAGCTGATAAATACCAGATGTCTGAAAGCAGCAGCGAAACTTGCCCTTGTCCTTCAAAGAATATCTTAAATGCCAATTTCTAACTAGCTCCAGTTAACAGGTTAATAAATACGCGAAAGCAAAGAACCACGCCAAGTAGAAACTTTCAGGATTAAATTTACAACCCACAGTGACTCAGGAGGTTTGTCTTTGCATTGTTTAAGTTAACGTATTTTAAACAGGAAAGCGGGGGCGGAATATAATCGATGACTGTAGATTTGTAGACCCTTCATTTCCAGTCGCTAGAAACTTGCGACGGTCGCGCTGCCATTTCTAGAGTCCGCATTTCAAGTGGCCTGGGTTGGGTTTCTAGGAGAGGACCTGCCCACCATCCTAGAGATTACCTCGGGCTGCGGAGCGCCGGCATCCTGCCTCCCGGTCCTCCTTGTCGCTGCGCNCATGCACTGAGGGAGGGGCAGGGCGGGGCGGGACGGGGCTGGGCGGAGCTGATAGGGCGAGTGGTCCAGGCGTTCAGGGCGGGGAGGGGTATCATGGCCCTGGCAAGCTCTTTGGGACCTGTCCTCACCCCACGCCGCCGTGGAGTTTCCGGGGTTCTTGCAGCTCGAGCATGCCCGCCAGAGCGGGAGGAGGTGAGAGCCTGGACCCAGCCAGGGAGGGACTCAGGAAGGGGCAGAGCTGCACCACAGGTGCCGGTGCCCACAAGGGATAGCACATCCAGCAGGTTTTTCTCCTGCTCATTTGCCTCCTAAGGCCGGGTCCCTCACCCCGGAAGACCAGTGCAAAGCAAAGACAGATTAAAAGGTATTTTAAATTTAAGGGTGAGGTTGGGAGAAAGTCCGAAAGCAAGGTGTCTTCAAATACACTATGGGTCACGCCAAGACAGTTTGAGCCAGGGGTAATCCATCAGTGGTAACTTGTAAAGGACATTTCTGTGGACATAATAAATACGTAGAGGATCAGTCACCACCTCACAGGGTGCCGTGTCCGACTTTCTTTAAGTGACACAGGTCAATTCTCAGACTTTTTGGGGCTATTGAACTCCTACTCAGGTCTGGCCAAAGTTAGCTCCATGTTTTCTTGATAGTTAGAGCTTAGTCATTCAGAGACAGAAGATTCCATTTCTAGATGGATTAAGGCCCTGAGCATGCAAGTGTACTGTCTTGGTTTGTGTTCTGATGAGTAAAGGGCTGTTGAAGCTTCTCTGCCCTCTAGGGACTGAAGACAGCGCTACTGCTCAGGGATGCAATCATAGGTGCTGGGGACCAGTTAAACCAACACGCACGCTGGTGCCCTCTGAATCCCTGTAAAACTGAGACACATCCCGCCTTCAGGTGTTGTCATACATGATTCATACATTGACTTTTGGCTTAAGACAGCTCCGGTAAGATTATATTTTCTGGCAAGTAGAAGCGCAAGGGACCCAAATGATAGAGAAATCAAATGTTCTGTATTGCTTAATGATTTCAGGAAGGCATTTGAATGCCTACAGCAATGCCTTCAGCAGATCACCATGCCTTGAGTTAGTTGGATTTTTTTTTTCGTATTCTTGTTAAGTGCTGCGGATCAAACCCAAACTCTCTGAAATACTAAGGAAGCACTATGTCATCAAGCCACATCCGCAGTCTGGTTTTCTTTCTTCTTTTTAAGTCAGAAAAAAAAATGCACCTCTTTCGTGCTAGGTGCGAGAAGTGAGGGAAACAATCTCTCTGCTGGAGCTACAGAAGGATTAAGTGAGTAAAATTCTTTGGCTAGACGATGCAGAATGACTCTCCTAATTTTATTTTAGTTTTTGTTGTTGTTGTAGTCTCTCTTGAGAGTCTTGTGTCCTCCAAGAATGGTAAGAAACCTTGCATTCATTTTTATATGCTTACTCCGGAGAGCCTGCCCTCCCTCCACAGCATCCACGCAGCCAACCAAAACTTCCCATTGGGAGAGGGCTCGAAAATAAAGAGGCTTGTCACCAAGTCAGAGAACCTGGGTTAAGTTTGAACAGTCTCACATGCTGAGTGGAGAGAACCAACTTCTCCAAGTTGTCCTCTCACCTTCACATCTGGGCACACAGCCCCCTTCCCTTATCGATGAATCAGAGAGGATGGAGAACGCCAAGGAATCAAGGCTTTCTAGACACAACAGGGGTGGCACACATAGGAGCTCACAGAGACCGAGGCAGCATGCCCAGATGTTCACCAGATGGGGTCCTAGAGCTGATAGAGAAGCGGACACAGTCTCCATCCCTCATCCAGAAGCCATCTCCAATTGATAAGCACTTGCAAATAAAAACTTAGTTTTCTCCAAGGGAGTTCCATTGGGGAAACAAATTATTCTCATGAATAGGCCCCATGTTCAGTAGTAGATGGCCAAACAGAAAACCAGCTCAATGGCATCTCTGTCTCTTGATATTAGTATTTTTTTCTTACAGTTCTTTTGCATATAAATTATAGCTTCTGGTTTTCTGTCTTTATAATGTCTATGTGTGGACTCTGCATCTATGCGTGTTTTTTGTAGGTTTTCTTGTTTGGTTGTTTTGTCCTGTTTTGATTTTCTTTCTTTTGTTTGATCTTATTATTTCTTAGATGCCCATTGGTTTTCTAAAGAGTGACAGAAAGGATGGGGATCCGCATGGGAGGAGAGGTGGGGAGGAACTGCGAGGAGTAGGTGGGGGATCAGAATCAGAATACAGTGTATGAAAAAAATCTATTTTCAATTAAAAAATAAATAAATGTAGACAAGTGGCTCTGGGAATACAGTGGCACTTAAAGGGGAGGAAGATAGATACATTTTTCTGCCTTTCTGTCGATTGTAGTGTATTGTTATGGAATAGGCAGTTTAAGAGTTCAGTGAATGGACAAGACTCCAAAATCCACACACTTTTGAATGTTTCTCTATGTGTGGTAAGGTTTGGGAAAGGTGTTCACTTTTCATCTTTTTCTATCTTCTCTGCACCAAGGGTAAAAAAAAACATAGAGAATCTCTTTAGCCTATGTAAGACTGTCTTTTTTTTAATTCCTTGGATTAGGTGGAACAGAGGCACTCTAAACTTACTGGTTGCTTTGGAGTGTATGGCTGCTTTTACCCAATGCTGCTGCTCCCGGCTATCCAGTCACAAAGGCAGGTAGGTGGCTGACAGATATGCTGTCTTCTCCCAAGCTACTCCCAAATCTCATAGCCCTATTACAGAAGTTTACATCTATGCATGTGCATGATGGCAGCTTGAAACATTCATTATCTGTGCTTCTTTCCATCCCTGAGCATTGCCTGGGAGAGAGATAAGGAGGGAGCATACATGACTGACAATGTTGTTCACTTTAGCCCTTCTTTTTTCGTTACCTTATGTAGAGCCAATAGGCTAGGGAATGATTTTCTCTCTGGCAGATGGATTCTCCAGTGTCGTATGCTGTTCACTGTAGGCAACAAAGAGTCTGGGTCCGCCTGAATTGGGGCTTCACATTGGGGAAGCACCTCAAATTTGCTCATCTCCAGATTAGCTTCTTCAGTATATTGAATGTGATAAATGAGTTACATTAGCATTGACCTCTGGGGTATAGCACAGTTTTCAAAACCACCTTTGTTCTTACCTATTTTTACCATTTATGTAAATATTGAGGACCTTAAAAGTAGAAGAGGCTTAGACTTCCATCAAGGACTCCAAGAAGTTCTAGTTTAGATTATATAAACCATTTTGTTTATCAGAGACCCATCTTACAACAACAAGAAAAAGCAAAATGAGAACCTGCTTATAAATGAAAACCCTACAGAAGTGATTAAAAAGAAAGAGCAAAAAAGTGCATTTTTATATAGAAATAATTAATCCTGTACTTAGCCACTCTGACAGACAGCATCCGATAGTAATTCATGGTTATACAGAGATTTAATCACATGCCTTATATAAATTAAAATTATAACCTTTGATGGGACTTTGCTCCTCGTCTAAATGTTTATAGGTGGAGGGTACTGATTATGAAAGGATTTTGAGAAACTTCTTTCAACTTGCAGAGTTCTTGTAGTAATAGAGTGAAAGGGGAGCGGGCCCTGCTTTTCGTCCAGCCCAGCTCCCGCACGGC
>LOEQ01003838.1:50110-63796 GCA_001685075.1 Bramus lutescens
AGAGAGAGAGAGAGAGAGAGAGAGAGAGAGAGAGAGAGAGAGAGAAAACAGAAAATATCCTGAAAATTATAGGGTCACAAATGTTTTCTATACAAGGGAGAGGATTCCAATCCCACTAAAAATGGAAAAAAGAAAAAAAGCAAGTATTCAAATAAACAGCAGCAAGAAAATCCTTCACAGACTCTAAGCTGGTGTACGTCAGAAATCGGAAGTTGTTTTCTTAACCATTCTCTCTCCAAGCCTGGTGTTTACAGGCAGGCACAAGTTAAATTCTAGCACAAGTTACTGAGCTGGTTGCAGTGGCAAATCCCAGGAGCTTCTGATTGTGGAGCCTTGGTTGCACACGAAGTATTCTGTGGCTTCTTCAGGATACTCTATTGACCCAGCAGACCTGGTGTTTTTACACCTAAAGCTTAGTGAAGACATTTGCCTGAGATCAAACAATCAATATGTTCCTGTGCAGGGTTGCAGGACATGCCTCCTGTGCTGGATGGACTTGCTGAGGGTACCCATTTATAGAATTTCAAGGCTGCTTTTCTTTGGTATTTGCAAATGTTTCTGGCTCTCTTTGTCCAGAATGTACCTGGGGAACTGTTTTGCCGCCTTCCTCCATCCACCCTCCCCTTCTCTCTTTGTCTTCCTCACTTCCCCCAGTCTCCTCCCTTCCCTATTCTTGTTTCCTCTTTCTTCCTTCACTAAGAATGCAAATGCTTTGGGGGACACACTCCAAAAAGAGCAGCTGGCATACTGCTGACATCGGAAGCACATATTCTACTAAACCATTTATGATCCCAGTTTGCTCTTTACAACTTGGTTCAAAGGCACTGGTTTCTAAAGCAGTTGTTATTATAAAAATACACACGAATGCACCCTCAAACACAGGCACAAAACAAAACAATAAACATGAAGCCCCTGTAGGAGAGGAAGCACAATTCAATCTCTGTTGTAGTTGGGTTTTATTGTTGTGATAAAACACAATAACCAAAAGCAGTTTGGGGAGGAAAAGGTTTATTTCAGTTTACAGCTCTCAGGCCACACCCCATCAATGAAGGAAGTGAGGCCTGGAACTCAAGGAAGGACCTAGAGGCAGGAAATGGAGCAGAGGCCATGGAGGGGCGCTGCTTGCTGGATCACTCCCTGTGGCTGACTCAGCCTGCTTTATTATAGAACCCAGCACCATGAGCCTAGGAATAGCCCTGCCTACTATGGGATAGACTCTCCCACATTGATTATTAATCAAGAATATCCCCAACTGACTTACCCACAGGCCATTCTGATGAACCAACTGTGAGTCAACCCCTGGGCCAACTCTCCAGCCCCTACCTTGATTTTTTTTTGTTTTGTTGTTTTGTTTTGAACAGACTCTTTCACTCTCTTGGGGTTTGCTGATTCAGCTAGGAGGGTGGCCAGTTGGTTTCTCTGTCTCCACAGCTTTTCCACATGGGCTCTGGGGCTCAAACTCAGGTCCTCCAACTTGCACAGTAAGCACACCACTGATTGAACCCTCTACTTGACCCAGTTAGAGTTGTAGCCACTCTTACTACTAGAATAACCATCTCTTTCTCTTTTTTTAAACATATTTATTTTTATTTTATGTGTGTTTGTGCTTTGCCTGCATATATGTCTGTGTGAGGGTGCCAGATCCCCTGGAACTGGAGTTACAGACAGTTGTGAGCTGCCAAGTGGATTCTGGAAAGTGAACCCCAGTCCTCTGGAAGAACAGTCAGTGCTCTTAACTGCTTAGCCATCTCTCCAGCTCTAAATAACAAGACCTTAAAACTTTAATCCAAACCTCTTCATTTCACAGACGGGCCATCAGAGAGGAAAGATGATTTCCCAGGGATGCACAGCTGCCTTACTGAAGAGGGATGATGTGCACTCAGGTCCCCTGTGTCTCAGATGAAGAATCTCTCCTCCATCCCGCTCACCCTCCAGAGGATTGTTTCTTACACCTTACAAAATATGGAGGTCACTTAGAGAGTAACAAGGTTTCACCAATTATTTCCATGCAAAAGAACAAAGAGCTGCCCTGATTGGAACACTTGTGGAGTCTCAGGTCCCACAGATGAGCTATCCACGACCCACCAAATGAAGGGGCGTGGTTTATCGGTAAATTAGGATCAACCAGACCAGTTCAATATAACAGATTTAGTTTAATAATTGGAAAACAATGAACTCACGTAACCAGGGTCCNAAGGGGCCAAGGCAGTTTCTTTATTAACCAATGAAAGTAACACATAGACAGATGACCCTCCTACATCATCTAGGGATGTAATTAAAATCCCAAGACCAGTGTGCACTTATACATGTTCCCACTTCTGGATCTGTTAGATTACACCCTCACGCCAAACTTGGAGAAGAGAAATCAGAAACCACCCATCACTTTGAATCATGGTGGCTGTTGGCCAACTTTGTACGATAAGGTCACAATTGGAAACAATGTCTCCTGTTGTCTACACTGGGTTCTTATCCCTGGCTGGTCACACAGCAACACTTCTTTGACCTTATCTAACATGTATGTCTGTTGAGCTAATATTCAAGCATATTGATCCACAATCCTCATCCCATCCCTTTTAATGCTTAGTCAGGGAAATTACAGTCATGTGACTATGGACTTTCTTATCAGTTGCCACTGAAGAATCTGTCACAGCAAATTACCTTCCACTGAGAAGTCAAGTTACCCATGATGCAGTGCGTTCTGGAGTCTCCAGTGACATTAGAAGCAACGTTCAGTGGAGTTTAGGAGTCTTCCACCTCATCAGAAAAATCACTGGAACTGCTTGGCAAGGAGTGAGACCTTTCTTTTTTGTTAGGTTTTATGGATTCATTGAAGTCAATCTGACATGTCTCAAAATGGTCTCCCTGTACTTAATACATTTGGGAAGCATACTTAGTTGCACAAACATTGTGTGATCTAGTTTTCGGACATTTCTATCATCCCAGAGAAGCCACCTGCTTGTTAGTAGTCACACCCCATCCCCTGGCCCTGGCAGTCACTAGTCTACTTTCTGTCTCCATGGAACTGCCATTTCTACACATTCTGTGTAGATAAGTGAATGAAGGGATAATAACATCTCCATTACTTGTTTCCCCAACAAGGCACTTAGCGAAGATGTCCTGAGCAGTTCTTCTGTGCAGGAACCCTGCTAGGTGCTAGGTACTTGTTCTGAAGTGAGCAAAGCAGCCGCACTCCACGGGGAAGGCAAGAAGTTAGGCAGAAGAAAGAGCCAGGTGTGGAGGTGTATTCCTGTAAGCCTGGAAGTTGGGAGGTGGAGACAGGGGGATCAGGAGTTCAAGATCATCATCAGCTACATAGCAAGTTCAATGCCAGTCTAGACTACAGGAGACAAGGAAGGAGGGAAGGAAGGAAGGAAGGAAGGAAGGAAGGAAGGAAGGAAGGAAGGAAGGAAGGAAGGAAGGAGAGATGGAGGGAGGAAGGGAGGGAGGAAAGAAAAGAAAGGAAGAGGAAAGGAAGGGAAGGGAAGGGAGGGGGGAGGGGAGTGAAGGGAAGGGAAGGGAAAGGAAGGGAAGGCCAGTGTTTTTGTGGAGCTCTTCCCTGAAGCTCAAAGATATCTGAAGAAGTTAGAGGACCAAGGAGACCTCTTGGAGGAAGAACACGCTCCAAATCAGAGACCTACTCCAGAGAGACCCAGACCCGACACTGCAGCCTGAGTCTGACAGACTAGAGCTGCTCTGGCAGTTGTACAGCAAAATGTTTGTGAGGTGGTTTAGGAATGCCAGGGGATGGGATGACCAGGGAAGTGAGCAAACACAGGCCTTGATGTGGCCCCTAGGATGCTTCTGACAGGCTTTAGGGAAGATTGCTTGTGACATGGTGAAATTACAAACACACTGGGACAGAGCAAACTGTAAGAATGAAGTGATAGAGGCTTCTGTGTCATTTCACACCATCCTAGGTACAGGACCCATGCCTGCAAATGCGAGCTTTTGGGTGTTTGGACCCCTCCACGTCCCGCTCTACTCAGTACACTTTAGTGGGCACCCATAATAAGTTAAGTGCTGTGACTGGAGGTGAAGAGGTTATTGATAGAAATTTTTCCTAACGTGAGCTCTCTGCCAATGCAAAAATCCCAATCAAGCCAAATCCCAACAAGCCAAATTAAGAAATATCCAGGTTTAATGGGATTCCTGCACTCTCAGGTGGCCCCAAGGGGGAACCGGGAAGATGCAAATGCGACCACCAGGAGGAAGGAAAAGGAAAAGGAAGCTCACTTAAATACCCTGTGGGAGTGGTCCTGACCCTCCCCCAGGGAGGGGTCAAGACCTGGCATGCTGGGATTTGGAGTCCAGACCAAAGCAACTCCCAGGTCAGGGAGGCTGGGGCAGATGCTAGGGACTGGGGACTATGCCCCCAACTTAACAGTTATTCCTCCCTTTGTGCCATGTGGTAGTTTGACTGTAACTGACTTCCATAATCTCCTAGAGTTGCACTATTAGGAGGTGTGGCTTTGTTGGAGTGGGCATGGGCTTGTTTGAGGAAGGATGTCACTGTGGGAGCAGGCATTGATGTTTCCTATGCTCAGGATACCATCCAGTGTCTCAGTCAACTGCCTGTTGTCTTTAAGATGTAAGACTCTTGGCTATCCAATACCATATCTACCTGTACACCACCACACTCCCCACCATGATGATAAGGGACTGAACCTCTGAAACTGTAAGTGAGTTGCCCCAATTAAATAATTTCCTTATAAAAGTTGCTATGGTCATCTTGGTATATCTTCACATATCTATGGTATATCTTCACAGCAATAAAAACTTAAGGCAGGCCATTTTAACAGGACAGGGTAAAACCAAAGTGATGAGGGATTCCCCTCTATATGCTATGAATATGTTTTATTACCACTGGTTATAAAGATGCTGCTTTGGCTGATGTCAGGGCAGAATATAGCAAGGCAGGAATTTTAAGCAGAGATAGAGGAGGAAAGAAAGCAGAGTCAGGCAGACACCATGTAGTCACCTAAGAAGCAAGAGGTCACAAAGCATGAGCCTCGTGGTAAAATATAAAATAATAGAAATGGGTTAACTTAAGATGTAAGAGCTAGCTAGGAATATGCCTAAGCCACTGGCCAAACAGTGTTGTAATTAATAGAGCTTTTGTGTGGTTATTTGGGTCTGGGAGGCTGGAAAACAAAAGAACAGTCTCTGCTTACACCAAAACCTTTTGTGTGCATGTGTGAGCATGTATGTGTTTACAAGTGTGGACTCCCAGGTCAGCCTCAACTCTTGGTTCTCAGATGCCTTGGGTTTTTGTTGTTGCTACTGTTTGTTTTTGTTTTGAGACAGGTTCTCTCATTGGCCTGGAGCTCACCGATGTAAAGGAGACTGCACTTTCACTTCCCGGCTGCCCAGACCTGAATACAGAAACTGTATTAATTACAACACTGTTTGGCCAATGACTCAGGTGTGTTTCTAGCTAGCTTATACACCTTAAACTCTTTTTATTAGTCTATGTATTGACATGTGGCCGTGGTGATGCATGATGCGTCATTTTCTACATGTCTTGCTTCCTTGCCAGCTGACTGGGCATCTCTCTGATTCCACCTACTCTCTCTAGACATCTCTGTTCAAATTTCCCGCCTGGTTTAACTCTGATAAGCCATTGGTCAAAATGGCTGTATTCATTAACCAGTAAAAGCAACACATACAGAAGGACCTCCCATATCATCAGGCAAAGCTGTCAGTGAGCCTCAGGAAGTCTCCTGTCTTTACTTCCCCAGCACTGGGATTACAAGCCTATGATCCCATGCTGGCTTCTTTACTTGGGTGCTGCGGATTGAACTCAATTCTCATAATTATGTGACAAATACTTTACCAACCGAGTGGCGTCTACAGTCCTTGTGTGTTTTTGTACCACAGAACTCTTTGGCTGTGGTAAACTAGACACCGCAACCCAGATTCATGAATGTGGTGTAGAGGGAAATGTGTGAATTCTTCCCGGGGAAATATGAACAAGTATCTGTGCACACCGGAAAGGATAGTGATGGATCAAAGGAATGCTTCCGTGCAAGTTTCGCTTAGGGACACGCGTGTTTTAAGTAGAATTACCTATAAGAGTATGACTAGGTGAGAGATTACTTCCAGGAACACGGGCCACCGAGGAGCTTCTGCCTTGCTGAGGAAAGCAACCTTCCTTTCATCAGCTTTAACCATGTATGAGTCCTTGAGGAGAGGTGAGACCATGGGAACATGTCCTGCTCCGTGACAGAAAGTTAACGATCATGATCCAGTGGTGTTGTCCTTCTGTTAATTATAGCTACCGAGAGCTCAACAGGACAATGGCCATGTCATGCCTGGAGGACAGCTATAGGATGAGCAGACAGATATCTTGGGTGTGGCGTGTCAGCTCCATTCACGGTCCTCAATTGTGTTCGATGACAAGTTGGTTCTGCAAAGGGAAGCGTTTGGCCGTGGTGGCAGAGGTGGCCCCTGGTAGGGGATGACTTTTCTGAATAGCTGTGCTGTCCCCAGGCTTCTGGAAAGTTATTCTTGCTTTGCTCACCATCCTTTGCTTCTGTCTGCCAGCGAAACCAGATTTTTCATGCTGCCCAACCTTGTTTGTGAGGTCTCTATGGATGGTTAAACACCATGGACTCATTTATTTATTTTATTGCTCCAGAGAACTGGGCTGTTACAGATGGATTCTTCTCAACACATATGACACACCCAGAGCTTAAGTGAGCAGTTTAATGTGTAGAGCTGTGACGTTCACACCTTAAATGGAGCTAGAATGTTCCTGTGGCCAAAGAGTGTCCTCCCCATATTCTTTTTTGATTTCTGCCACTGTAGATTAGCCTGGGCTTTCTTGGATTTTCTATGAAGAATTCATTGTCAGTGAATCCTTTTACGGGAGGTTTCTTCCATTCCACGTGTTTTTGAGAGTCACAAGTTACTGACTGTGCCAGGATCTTAGACTCTGAATATACTACACGTCATGATTCACCAATTGATGGCTAGCTGGGTGGCTTTCCGTTTGAGGCCATTGTAATCAAACCTACAATGGCCGCTCACTGTATGCTCTTTTACTCAAGTGTTTTAATTTCTCTCTGGTAAACACCTAGGAGTGGAATCCTTAGGTCCCTGGGTGTGCAGATGTGGAACTTCACAAAAGCTTTTTCTTTAGTAGCCATGCGTAGTGAACCACACAAGCATCCAGCTAGGTCCTCTCCGTGAAGGCCTTGCTTCCTCAGCCTTAGAATGAGAAGAGGTGAAGGTGATCACAGAGTGGAGGAAGGCAGGAGGATGACAACAATGGTGATGCTAATGAGGGTGAGAGGATGATGACCCTGGCATTGTTAGTGGGGGCAGAAGGAGAGCAACGATGATGGCAGTGGTAACCGTGCTATTCCTGCAGGGCTTATCTGGAGCTTTATACAAACACGTTCAAGACGCTGAAGCCCAGGAGCATTTGTGTTCTTTAGGTCATACAAACCTATATTAAAACATACTTCCTATGGTGCGAACTTCTGTAAGAACTATTCCCTGAAACTGCTGGTTTACTCCCCTAAATGTAATGAAACATCGTTATCAGCAGTAACTTGGGGAGGAAAGGGTTCATTTCACTCACAGTTTCCTATGACAGCTCAGTATCAAAAGCAGGGAGAGAAGGAGCTCAGGCAGGGCAGGGGCCCAGAGGCAGGAGCTGATGCCTAGGCCACAGGAAGGCGCTGCTTCCTGGATGGCTTGCTCTCCATGACTTGCTCAGCCTGCTTCCTTTTTCCTTCATTCCTTTCTTTCCTTTTTGTTCTTTTGGTTTTTTGAGACAGAATTTCTTTGTGTGACAGTTCTGGTTGTCTTAAAACTCACTTTGTAGACCAGGGTGGCCTCGAACTCACTGCCACCCAGCTTCAGCCTGCTTTTTTATAGAACCCAGGACCACTAGCCTGTGATGGCACCACCCAGAATGGCTGGCCCTCCTCATCAGTCACTAATTAAGAAAACGCCCTATTCTTGTGGAGGCATTTTCTCTACTGAGGTTCCCTCCTCTCTGATGACGCTTCTTGTGCCAAGCTGACAGAAAACTAGTGAGCACAGCTGTGAAAGTGTGTTGGGCAAAGTGTGACATGAGGGGCATTCACGGTGTGGATATGCTCTTCACAGTCAGATGAGAAGATGCTCTTGTTTTCTATATAACACTAAATGCCCATTTTATGCAATGATTGACTAGAATATTGCCGGTAACTGTTTAGTTTCATCTGTAATGTAATGTGCGAAGGTGCCAGTTAATTTGTCTTGCTTCGGAAGACCCTGGAAGCTCCTCATCACTGTAACACAGAAGCCGCATGTGTACATGGACACGTATGTCGGATGGAGTGATGAAACGTGGCCACCTGTAAAGTTCATATTCAAGACCCAAGCAATGAAATTTTTAAGTGTTTTTTGGTTTATTTATTGTTTGCTAGTTTAAGACTCATAATTTTTTAAGTGAGTTTGTAATTTTGTGTTGGACCTAATTCATAGCTACCCCTGGGTGGCCGGCAGCCTGTGGGTTGTGAATTGGACCCTTGGGTTTAGGTAGTGTTTCAGATTGTCTTTACTGTCTTTGACCACACATGTGTAATTACGAAGCATGACCATCAAGCAGGATGTTGGTAATTTAAGGAACTGAGAGCTTTCTATAGAGCTATCTGAACCTCAAAGTCATATTTTATCTTTTTAGTGCAGTGAACAAAACTCACCCCACTTGCAGAGATAAACTTAAAAAGAAATCCAAAAATCACTTGTAGTAAAAATTACCTTTTGAAATTATCAAGTTAAAGAAGGTGCTTCAATTTCTTATAATCCTGCACCCACAGTGATGTCTTAGTGCCCTTTGCAGTTGCTGTGGTAAATGGCCTGACCAAAGCTATTTAAGGAGGAAAGCCTCGTTTAGTTCACAGTTCAAGGTCCAGTCCACTACTTCCGGAAAATCAAGGCAACGGGTGCTTCAAGTAGCTGATCACATGACATCTACAGTCAGAAAAGAGCGAAATGAATGCGTATGTGCTCAATCCCAGCTCCTTTCTCCCACTCTGCATATAGTCCAGGATCTCCACGCAGGAAACCGTCTTGCTTACAGCTAAGATGACTCTTCCCACGCATCATTCAACCTAGTCAAGGCAATCTCCCAGCGGCCTGGCGAGAGACTTGCCCTCAAGGTGACTCTACAGTGCAGCATGCAGGCAACACTAACCATCATGACCATCAGAGCGGTTTTCCTGAAGCCTGAGAAAACGGTGTCTATGAAGAACAAGGGTGTAATATTTAATTCCCTAAAACGTGGGCGCCTCCTGGTGGGCAATATACAAAACCGAAGACGGGCCTCTGTCCCAGCCTAGGTGCACTCATAAATGTAAGCCTGGAATCTCTAGAAGTGTATTTATTATAAAATCAAATATTTCAACAGAAAACCTTAGAATCCGAAAGTAACGCCGTGGATGTGTAACGACACCTCACAGTCCAGGAAACCAACCAAAGCTTTAAGAGCTGATTGAACACGCGCAAGTGAAAATGAAGGGACCAAAGGTTTAACGGTGTAACTCAATGGAACTCACATGACAGCTTCCACGACGAGATTCTTCTCCATTTTTGTTTGTTTGTTTGCTTGATTTTTGTTTTGTTCTTTTAAATTTGGGGCTGTGTTGCAAGAGCGGAGAGCAGATGCTGGGGTGCAGGGAGATGAATGGGATCACACGCATTATATAACATCTGCAAAGAGTCAATAAAAGGAAGGGGAAAAAAAAAGGCTGATTGCCCTCATCTAGTTAGATATTGAAATTTGGTGTTCTGCTTGGAACAGAATCCATTCATGAAGCCAGAATGAACATGGCGAGTGCCTATAGCATCACAACTTTTAGTCTTTGTAAAGTTGGGAGAACAAAATAGGTATAATTTGGGCTGTGACACCAGTCAGAATTGAATTCAGATGCTGCCGCGTGGCTTTCTGGTGGTCTGTGTAAATCGCTGGACTCCCACACATTTCTCGCCCATGGTGTAGATAGGGAAGAAACCACATCCTGTCACATTGTTTGCTACGATAAAACAGCAGTCACTTCGTTTGCGTGCTCACCTTGTACGATCCCCCAAACCACGGGGCTGCGACCTTGTAATTGTTGCACACAGAAGGACTCAGGGAAAAGGACCTTTGGGTGAGATGCCTTCAGAGGGCAAGGGGTTAGGGACTTTCTGTAAAACGTTTCTTCTCGGTTCTTTGTGATATTTGTTCTAAGGCTCAGTGCCCAAGACTCCAAATGCAAAGTTCTGCATCCACTGTGGCATCGCCCATGATAAACAAGATTGTGTGGAAATAGCCTCTGTATGCCTAACACAGACTCAGTTAGGTAAGCGCTGCCTGTGCACTCAGGGGATTTATTGCTAACCACTGCAAAGCACGATGCCCAAGAATAGTAATGTGGGGAAACATTTGCAAGTCAGGCTATATAAGCCTAATGCAATGCAAGCTTTTATTTTATATGGTTCACTATATGAAAATCAGTCAATAAATCACCATATAAGCAAACTGAAAGAAGAAAACCACATGATCATCTCATTAGATACCAAAAAAGCTTTTTGATATAATCCAACACCCCTTCGTGATAAAAAAAAAAAGTCTTGGGGATAATAGGGATAAAAGGGACATATCTCAACATTTAAAAAGTCAATTTACAGTAAGCCTATAGTCAACATCAAATTAAATGGAGAGAAACTCAAAGCAATTCCAGTAAAATCAGGAAGGAGACGAGGCTGTCTGCTCTCTCCATATCTAGTCAGTAGAGTACTCGAAGTTCTGGCTAGAGCAATAAGACAGCTAAGGGAGATGAAGGGGTTACAAATTGGAAAGGAAGAAGTCAAAGTATCATTTGCAGATGATGTGATAGTATACATAATCGACTCCAAAAATTCTACCAAGGAACTCCTGCAACTCATAAACACCTTTATTGAAGTGACTGGATACAAGATCAAATCAAAAAAATTAAGTAGGCCTACTATATGCATAGGACAGACAGACTGAGAAAGAGACCAGGGAAATAACACCTCTCCAATAGCCACAAACAATATAAACTATCTTGAGGTAACTCTAACCAAGCAAGCGAAAGACTTGTATGACAAGAACTTCAAGTCTTTAAGGTAGAAATTGCAGACTATATTAGAAGATGGAAAGATCTCCTGTGCTCAGGGATTGGTAGAATTGCCATAGCAACAATAACATAACATCCTACCAAAAGTGGCCTGCAGATTCAACACAATCCCAACCAAAATTCCAACATGATCCTTTAGGACAATACTTAATTTCATATGGAAGAACCAAGATAGCTAAAACAATCCTGAACCATAAAAGAACTTCTGGAGGTATCAATCCCTGACTTTAAGCTGAACTACAGAGCTATAGTAATAAAACCCTCATGGTATTTTCATAAAAAACAGACACGTGGATCAATGGCATTGGATCAGAGACACTGACATAAATCCACACACCTATGGACACCTGATTTTTTGATAAAGAAGCCAGAAACACAAAATGGAAAAAAGAAAGTAAATTCAACAAATGTCAGCATGCAGAAGAATGCAAATCGGTCCCTCTCTGTCACCCTGCACAACATAAATCCAGATGCACTGAACCTGATAGAAGAGAAAGGGGAAAATTATTTCAAATGCATTGGTGCAGGAGACAACTTCCTGAACAGAACACCAAAGCACAGGCGCTAAGATTGACAATTAATACATGGGATCCCATGAAACTGAAAGGCTTCTGTAAAGCAAAAGACACAATCAAAACAACAACCTTCCAAATGGGAAAAAGATTTTCACTAACTCCACATCTGATAGAGGGCTAATATATAGAATATACACAGAATGCAAAAAAAGACATCAAAAAACCAAATAATCCAATCAATAAATGGATACTGATCTAAACAGGGAATTCTCAACAGAGGAATCACAACGGCTGAGAAATACTTAAAGACATGCTCAACATCCTTAGCAATTAGGGAAATGCAAATCAAACTACTTTCAGATTTCATCTTATACCTATCAGAATGGGTAAAATCAATAATGAATGTGGCAGCTCATGCTGGCCAGGATGTGGAGTAGGGACCACTCCTCCACTGCTGGTGGGAGTGCAGACTTGTACAGCCACTTTGGAAATCTATGTGGTGCTTCCTCAGAAAACTAGGAATCGATCTACCTCAAACCCACCTATACCACTCTTGAACATATACCCAAAGGATACTTCACCATAGCACAAGGGAAACAGAGGATCCATGATCCTTTGGAGATGGGGGATGGGGGAGGACTAAGAGGAGGAGGGGGGCTGTGGTCAGGATGTATTGTATCAGAGAAGAATAAATAAAAAGAAAACAGTGAACAAAGAGGAAAAATGTCTTGGCCATGTATATGGTTTCCAGCACTGGTGGTGGAGTAAAATGAGCCTTTTCTGACTTTGCTTCCCAGTATTCTTCATTTAGCGTCTCTGAATTGTGAGTGGAGAGCAACTTAAACATTGGTCCCTGTCCCTCTGTTTTATTTTCTAAGTTGAGACATTCATAGGCAGTGTTGTGGGCAGGTTTGTTCTTAAGAGTTGAACGCTGATGGGTACCCACAAAAAAGGATCATTTGGGAAAACTGGTGAGACCTCAGCTCTGAAATTCCTCCAAAGTCCTATTGATCAGATTGTAATGGAACTACATTTATATTATCTTAAAAGATGTGTGCACAGTGGTTTAAAATTGGATATGTAATTTGTGGAATTCATGCTTTTCTGATTTTTCTAAGATTTTTTTAAAATGATAGTTTTGGTATTCTATGCAAATGGCATGCATGTACAAATGTATCTTGAGAGTCACCCTCCACTATCCTCTTCAATTTCCCCCAAAACATCTGACCCTCATGTTTACATCCTTTCTATTTTTAACCTATTTGGGTCCAGTTCGAGCTGTCTGTATGTACACGGGTGTTATCCACTGGAGCATGGGCAGCTGTCAGTGGTCACTCCTGACACAGAAGAGTAACACTACCTCCCCTGTAGACAGCAGGGCTAGGGTGGTGCACTCCTTTAATCCAAGCACCCAGGAGGCAGAGGCAGAGGCAGAGGCAGAGGCAGAGGCAGATGGATCTCTGAGTTTGAGGTTAGTCTCGTCTACAGGGCAAGTTCCAGGACAGTCAGGGCTACACAGAGAAACTTCTGTCTTGAAAAACCCAAAACTAAAACAAAGCAAAAGATTTAAAATGTTCCACAATGAACATTGTGTTAGAGACATCTTTTCCCTTCCCAATAAAGAAAGAATCTGAATTATCAGGAGGGAAACAGAAACAAATAGAAAGGTCTCGAGAACAAGACTGTGCAACATTTTACCCCTCGGTGCTAAGCGCGGATCCAAGTGCACATGAAGGACCTTATTAGTGTGAGACTTTAAGACAATTCTGAAGCCATTTCTGACAATTTTGAACCCTCTCAGCCTCCATGCTTTAGTGCTTACCCTCCTCCCCTGGGAACCAAGGACCTAACAGCTACACATGCACATATGTTCTCCAGAAATTGGGGCAAGATAACCTTTAACATGTTGACTCAGTTCCTGAACAGTTACCCCTACACATATGTTTTGATTCAGTCCCCTGGGAAACGGAGTCAAAATGACCTCTTACCTCACCTGATCTGGCAACAGCTCTCCAGCCAATTATTGGTAATAGCCC